>JAQNBH010000009.1:18937917-19217917 GCA_028752905.1 Cladorhizidae sp. MBARI D1340-BT2
TTCATTACTCACTGACCCATAGTAGACCATCAAGGAGACATGAAGGTCTATGGTGGTGTTCCCTTCATTACTCACTGACCCATAGTAGACCATCAAGGAGACATGGAGGTCTATGGTGGTGTTCCCTTCATTACTCACTGACCCATAGTAGACCATCAAGGAGACATGAAGGTCTATGGTGGTGTTCCCTTCATTACTCACTGACCCATAGTAGACCATCAAGGAGGACATGAAGGTCTATGGTGGTGTTCCCTTCATTACTCACTGACTCCATAGTAGACCATCAAGGAGACATGAAGGTCTATGGTGGTGTTCCCTTCATTACTCACTGACCCATAGTAGACCATCAAGGAGACATGAAGGTCTATGGTGGTGTTCCCTTCATTACTCACTGACCCATAGTAGACCATCAAGGAGACATGAAGGTCTATGGTGGTGTTCCCTTCATTACTCACTGACCCATAGTAGACCATCAAGGAGGACATGAAGGTCTATGGTGGTGTTCCCTTCATTACTCACTGACCCATAGTAGACCATCAAGGAGACATGAAGGTCTATGGTGGTGTTCCCTTCATTACTCACTGACCCATAGTAGACCATCAAGGAGACATGAAGGTCTATGGTGGTGTTCCCTTCATTACTCACTGACCCATAGTAGACCATCAAGGAGACATGAAGGTCTATGGTGGTGTTCCCTTCATTACTCACTGACCCATAGTAGACCATCAAGGAGACATGAAGGTCTATGGTGGTGTTCCCTTCATTACTCACTGACCCATAGTAGACCATCAAGGAGACATGAAGGTCTATGGTGGTGTTCCCTTCATTACTCACTGACCCATAGTAGACCATCAAGGAGACATGAAGGTCTATGGTGGTGTTCCCTTCATTACTCACTGACCCATAGTAGACCATCAAGGAGACATGAAGGTCTATGGTGGTGTTCCCTTCATTACTCACTGACCCATAGTAGACCATCAAGGAGACATGAAGGTCTATGGTGGTGTTCCCTTCATTACTCACTGACCCATAGTAGACCATCAAGGAGACATGAAGGTCTATGGTGGTGTTCCCTTCATTACTCACTGACCCATAGTAGACCATCAAGGAGACATGAAGGTCTATGGTGGTGTTCCCTTCATTACTCACTGACCCATAGTAGACCATCAAGGAGACATGAAGGTCTATGGTGGTGTTCCCTTCATTACTCACTGACCCATAGTAGACCATCAAGGAGACATGAAGGTCTATGGTGGTGTTCCCTTCATTACTCACTGACCCATAGTAGACCATCAAGGAGACATGAAGGTCTATGGTGGTGTTCCCTTCATTACTCACTGACCCATAGTAGACCATCAAGGAGACATGAAGGTCTATGGTGGTGTTCCCTTCCATTACTCACTGACCCATAGTAGACCATCAAGGAGACATGAAGGTCTATGGTGGTGTTCCCTTCATTACTCACTGACCCATAGTAGACCATCAAGGAGACATGAAGGTCTATGGTGGTGTTCCCTTCATTACTCACTGACCCATAGTAGACCATCACAAGGAGGCATGAAGGTCTATGGTGGTGTTCCCTTCATTACTCACTGACCCATAGTAGACCATCAAGGAGACATGAAGGTCTATGGTGGTGTTCCCTTCATTACTCACTGACCCATAGTAGACCATCAAGGAGACATGAAGGTCTATGGTGGTGTTCCCTTCATTACTCACTGACCCATAGTAGACCATCAAGGAGACATGAAGGTCTATGGTGGTGTTCCCTTCATTACTCACTGACCCATAGTAGACCATCAAGGAGGCATGAAGGTCTATGGTGGTGTTCCCTTCATTACTCACTGACCCATAGTAGACCATCAAGGAGACATGAAGGTCTATGATGGTGTTCCCTTCATTACTCACTGACCTATAGTAGACCATCAAGGAGACATGAAGGCCTATGGTGGTGTTCCCTTCATTACTCACTGACCCATAGTAGACCATCAAGGAGACATGAAGGTCTATGATGGTGTTCCCTTCATTACTCACTGACCTATAGTAGACCATCAAGGAGACATGAAGGCCTATGGTGGTGTTCCCTTCATTACTCACTGACCCATAGTAGACCATCAAGGAGACATGAAGGTCTATGGTGGTGTTCCCTTCATTACTCACTGACCCATAGTAGACCATCAAGGAGACATGAAGGTCTATGGTGGTGTTCCCTTCATTACTCACTGACCCATAGTAGACCATCAAGGAGACATGAAGGCCTATGGTGGTGTTCCCTTCATTACTCACTGACCCATAGTAGACCATCAAGGAGACATGAAGGCCTATGGTGGTGTTCCCTTCATTACTCACTGACCCATAGTAGACCATCAAGGAGACATGAAGGCCTATGGTGGTGTTCCCTTCATTACTCACTGACCCATAGTAGACCATCAAGGAGACATGAAGGCCTATGGTGGTGTTCCCTTCATTACTCACTGACCCATAGTCGACCATCAAGGAGACATGAAGGTCTATGGTGGTGTTCCCTTCATTACTCACTGACCCATAGTAGACCATCAAGGAGACATGAAGGTCTATGGTGGTGTTCCCTTCATTACTCACTGACCCATAGTAGACCATCAAGGAGACATGAAGGTCTATGGTGGTGTTCCCTTCATTACTCACTGACCCATAGTAGACCATCAAGGAGACATGAAGGTCTATGGTGGTGTTCCCTTCATTACTCACTGACCCATAGTAGACCATCAAGGAGACATGAAGGTCTATGGTGGTGTTCCCTTCATTACTCACTGACCCATAGTAGACCATCAAGGAGACATGAAGGCCTATGGTGGTGTTCCCTTCATTACTCACTGACCCATAGTAGACCATCAAGGAGACATGAAGGTCTATGGTGGTGTTCCCTCCCATTACTCACTGACCCATAGTAGACCATCAAGGAGACATGAAGGTCTATGGTGGTGTTCCCTTCATTACTCACTGACCCATAGTAGACCATCAAGGAGACATGAAGGTCTATGGTGGTGTTCCCTTCATTACTCACTGACCCATAGTAGACCATCAAGGAGACATGAAGGTCTATGGTGGTGTTCCCTTCATTACTCACTGACCCATAGTAGACCATCAAGGAGACATGAAGGTCTATGGTGGTTTTCCCTTCATTACTCACTGACCCATAGTAGACCATCAAGGAGACATGAAGGTCTATGGTGGTGTTCCCTTCATTACTCACTGACCCATAGTAGACCATCAAGGAGACATGAAGGTCTATGGTGGTGTTCCCTCCCATTACTCACTGACCCATAGTAGACCATCAAGGAGACATGAAGGTCTATGGTGTTGTTCCCTTCATTACTCACTGACCCATAGTAGACCATCAAGGAGACATGAAGGTCTATGGTGGTGTTCCCTTCCATTACTCACTGACCCATAGTAGACCATCAAGGAGACATGAAGGTCTATGGTGGTGTTCCCTTCATTACTCACTGACCCATAGTAGACCATCAAGGAGACATGAAGGTCTATGGTGGTGTTCCCTTCATTACTCACTGACCCATAGTAGACCATCAAGGAGACATGAAGGTCTATGGTGGTGTTCCCTCCCATTACTCACTGACCCATAGTAGACCATCAAGGAGACATGAAGGTCTATGGTGGTGTTCCCTTCATTACTCACTGACCCATAGTAGACCATCAAGGAGACATGAAGGTCTATGGTGGTGTTCCCTTCATTACTCACTGACCCATAGTAGACCATCAAGGAGACATGAAGGTCTATGGTGGTGTTCCCTTCATTACTCACTGACCCATAGTAGACCATCAAGGAGACATGAAGGTCTATGGTGGTGTTCCCTTCATTACTCACTGACCCATAGTAGACCATCAAGGAGGCATGAAGGTCTATGGTGGTGTTCCCTTCATTACTCACTGACCCATAGTAGACCATCAAGGAGACATGAAGGTCTATGGTGGTGTTCCCTTCATTACTCACTGACCCATAGTAGACCATCAAGGAGACATGAAGGTCTATGGTGGTGTTCCCTTCATTACTCACTGACCCATAGTAGACCATCAAGGAGACATGAAGGTCTATGATGGTGTTCCCTTCATTACTCACTGACCTATAGTAGACCATCAAGGAGACATGAAGGCCTATGGTGGTGTTCCCTTCATTACTCACTGACCCATAGTAGACCATCAAGGAGACATGAAGGTCTATGATGGTGTTCCCTTCATTACTCACTGACCTATAGTAGACCATCAAGGAGACATGAAGGCCTATGGTGGTGTTCCCTTCATTACTCACTGACCCATAGTAGACCATCAAGGAGACATGAAGGTCTATGGTGGTGTTCCCTTCATTACTCACTGACCCATAGTAGACCATCAAGGAGACATGAAGGTCTATGGTGGTGTTCCCTTCATTACTCACTGACCCATAGTAGACCATCAAGGAGACATGAAGGCCTATGGTGGTGTTCCCTTCATTACTCACTGACCCATAGTAGACCATCAAGGAGACATGAAGGCCTATGGTGGTGTTCCCTTCATTACTCACTGACCCATAGTAGACCATCAAGGAGACATGAAGGCCTATGGTGGTGTTCCCTTCATTACTCACTGACCCATAGTAGACCATCAAGGAGACATGAAGGCCTATGGTGGTGTTCCCTTCATTACTCACTGACCCATAGTCGACCATCAAGGAGACATGAAGGTCTATGGTGGTGTTCCCTTCATTACTCACTGACCCATAGTAGACCATCAAGGAGACATGAAGGTCTATGGTGGTGTTCCCTTCATTACTCACTGACCCATAGTAGACCATCAAGGAGACATGAAGGTCTATGGTGGTGTTCCCTTCATTACTCACTGACCCATAGTAGACCATCAAGGAGACATGAAGGTCTATGGTGGTGTTCCCTTCATTACTCACTGACCCATAGTAGACCATCAAGGAGACATGAAGGTCTATGGTGGTGTTCCCTTCATTACTCACTGACCCATAGTAGACCATCAAGGAGACATGAAGGCCTATGGTGGTGTTCCCTTCATTACTCACTGACCCATAGTAGACCATCAAGGAGACATGAAGGTCTATGGTGGTGTTCCCTCCCATTACTCACTGACCCATAGTAGACCATCAAGGAGACATGAAGGTCTATGGTGGTGTTCCCTTCATTACTCACTGACCCATAGTAGACCATCAAGGAGACATGAAGGTCTATGGTGGTGTTCCCTTCATTACTCACTGACCCATAGTAGACCATCAAGGAGACATGAAGGTCTATGGTGGTGTTCCCTTCATTACTCACTGACCCATAGTAGACCATCAAGGAGACATGAAGGTCTATGGTGTTGTTCCCTTCATTACTCACTGACCCATAGTAGACCATCAAGGAGACATGAAGGTCTATGGTGGTGTTCCCTTCCATTACTCACTGACCCATAGTAGACCATCAAGGAGACATGAAGGTCTATGGTGGTGTTCCCTTCATTACTCACTGACCCATAGTAGACCATCAAGGAGACATGAAGGTCTATGGTGGTGTTCCCTTCATTACTCACTGACCCATAGTAGACCATCAAGGAGACATGAAGGTCTATGGTGGTGTTCCCTCCCATTACTCACTGACCCATAGTAGACCATCAAGGAGACATGAAGGTCTATGGTGGTGTTCCCTTCATTACTCACTGACCCATAGTAGACCATCAAGGAGACATGAAGGTCTATGGTGGTGTTCCCTTCATTACTCACTGACCCATAGTAGACCATCAAGGAGACATGAAGGTCTATGGTGGTGTTCCCTTCATTACTCACTGACCCATAGTAGACCATCAAGGAGACATGAAGGTCTATGGTGGTGTTCCCTTCATTACTCACTGACCCATAGTAGACCATCAAGGAGACATGAAGGTCTATGGTGGTGTTCCCTTCATTACTCACTGACCCATACTAGACCATCAAGGAGACATGAAGGTCTATGGTGGTGTTCCCTTCATTACTCACTGACCCATAGTAGACCATCAAGGAGACATGAAGGTCTATGGTGGTGTTCCCTTCATTACTCACTGACCCATAGTAGACCATCAAGGAGACATGAAGGTCTATGGTGGTGTTCCCTTCATTACTCACTGACCCATAGTAGACCATCAAGGAGACATGAAGGTCTATGGTGGTGTTCCCTCCCATTACTCACTGACCCATAGTAGACCATCAAGGAGACATGAAGGTCTATGGTGTTGTTCCCTTCATTACTCACTGACCCATAGTAGACCATCAAGGAGACATGAAGGCCTATGGTGGTGTTCCCTTCATTACTCACTGACCCATAGTAGACCATCAAGGAGACATGAAGGTCTATGGTGGTGTTCCCTTCATTACTCACTGACCCATAGTAGACCATCAAGGAGACATGAAGGTCTATGGTGGTGTTCCCTTCATTACTCACTGACCCATAGTAGACCATCAAGGAGACATGAAGGTCTATGGTGGTGTTCCCTTCATTACTCACTGACCCATAGTAGACCATCAAGGAGACATGAAGGTCTATGGTGGTGTTCCCTTCATTACTCACTGACCCATAGTAGACCATCAAGGAGACATGAAGGTCTATGGTGGTGTTCCCTTCATTACTCACTGACCCATAGTGGACCATCAAGGAGACATGAAGGTCTATGGTGGTGTTCCCTTCATTACTCACTGACCCATAGTAGACCATCAAGGAGACATGAAGGTCTATGGTGGTGTTCCCTTCATTACTCACTGACCCATAGTAGACCATCAAGGAGACATGAAGGTCTATGGTGGTGTTCCCTTCATTACTCACTGACCCATAGTAGACCATCAAGGAGACATGAAGGTCTATGGTGGTGTTCCCTTCATTACTCACTGACCCATAGTAGACCATCAAGGAGACATGAAGGTCTATGGTGGTGTTCCCTTCATTACTCACTGACCCATAGTAGACCATCAAGGAGACATGAAGGTCTATGGTGGTGTTCCCTTCATTACTCACTGACCCATAGTAGACCATCAAGGAGACATGAAGGCCTATGGTGGTGTTCCCTTCATTACTCACTGACCCATAGTAGACCATCAAGGAGACATGAAGGTCTATGGTGGTGTTCCCTCCCATTACTCACTGACCCATAGTAGACCATCAAGGAGACATGAAGGTCTATGGTGGTGTTCCCTTCATTACTCACTGACCCATAGTAGACCATCAAGGAGACATGAAGGTCTATGGTGGTGTTCCCTTCATTACTCACTGACCCATAGTAGACCATCAAGGAGACATGAAGGTCTATGGTGGTGTTCCCTTCATTACTCACTGACCCATAGTAGACCATCAAGGAGACATGAAGGCCTATTGTGGTGTTCCCTTCATTACTCACTGACCCATAGTAGACCATCAAGGAGACATGAAGGTCTATGGTGGTGTTCCCTTCATTACTCACTGACCCATAGTAGACCATCAAGGAGACATGAAGGTCTATGGTGGTGTTCCCTTCATTACTCACTGACCCATAGTAGACCATCAAGGAGACATGAAGGTCTATGGTGGTGTTCCCTGACCCATAGTAGACCATCAAGGAGACATGAAGGTCTATGGTGGTGTTCCCTTCATTACTCACTGACCCATAGTAGACCATCAAGGAGACATGAAGGTCTATGGCGGTGTTCCCTTCATTACTCACTGACCCATAGTAGACCATCAAGGAGACATGAAGGTCTATGGTGGTGTTCCCTTCATTACTCACTGACCCATAGTAGACCATCAAGGAGACATGAAGGTCTATGGTGGTGTTCCCTCCCATTACTCACTGACCCATAGTAGACCATCAAGGGACATGAAGGTCTAAGGTGGTGTTCCCTTCATTACTCACTGACCCATAGTAGACCATCAAGGAGACATGAAGGTCTATGGTGGTGTTCCCTTCATTACTCACTGACCCATAGTAGACCATCAAGGAGACATGAAGGTCTATGGTGGTGTTCCCTCCCATTACTCACTGACCCATAGTAGACCATCAAGGAGACATGAAGGTCTATGGTGGTGTTCCCTCCCATTACTCACTGACTCATAGTAGACCATCAAGGAGGCATGAAGGCCTATGGTAGCCACGAAGGGGATACGAAGGGCCATACTGAGTTCCTTTAAGCATAAAACTGATGACTACCAGCTCTTGACCTTTAGTAAAACAGTTACATTTTTTTGTCATCAGTTAAAATTATCCTTGAAGAAGGCCAAAGCATGCTAGCTGAAGCATCAGTTCATTAATCATTTTGGAACTGATGAAAAGAGACTGACTGCTTATGTGTGCCTTGGACTGCCTGTCATGTGCTGTGCATTTCTCTCTCACTTCTCTCTAGGTGTCCATGCTCTGCTGCTCCTATTGTTGCTGGCCAACATTCCTATGGCCATCTACTTCTCTCAGTTCCACCAGAGAGGGTCGACATCTGTGATGCACTACCTTAGACGTGTGAGGGAAGTGTATGTGGTGTAGTGTTGTCATTGTTGTTGTCATTGTTGTTAATTATTATTAAGATGTTAAAATTATTTAATATTCCAAGTGCACTCACAATTTTTTTTGCTTCCTGGATTAAATAAACGATAATGCAATAAAGTAAAAGTTTGTTTAAGACTTTGCACAAAGCTAGCCCACGTCGAGAGAATATAATTTCAAGTTGATTATTGAGAAGATTATTGTAATATTAATAATAATAATAATAATAATAATAATTACTATTAATGTGCATAGCACATGCAAATTTCCTACCTAACCCTTGCCCTAGCTCATGCAAGTTGCCTGCCTGGCCCTAGACAAGCTGGACAATGCTTGTGTAATAATCTCCATCACTGGCCTGGCCTTGCTAGTGGAAAGCAATGCCGGCAGGAATGCACTACCGAAGTTATTACTCAACTTGCTGTTGCAGTAAGATCTGTGTGCAAGGCGGTGTGGTTTAGATATGGTCTTTCAGGCATTAGTCCTCTCTTTAAGAGTAATCGTAATGCAAACAGTTTTCCAGGAGTCCCCGTAGTCATGACGAAGGAATAAATTTGATCTGCGCGTGCGTATAAGCATACACACACTAACGGATGGACGGACAAGGAATATTATAATAATTTATTACTACTACTACTACTACTACTACTATTACTACTACTACTATTGCTACTACTACTGCTACTACAATAATAATAATGTAATGATGGTGGTGATGAGATGATGATGATGACTAGCAAGCGTTTCATGTATAGAATTGTTTTTGAGGGAGGAGAAGAGTATTGGGGGGGCGGGGAGGGGGGGGGCGGTTTTCACACTCAAAAAGTGTAAAAGTTACCAAAAATGCACACCGCAGCTAAAAGGTGCAAAAAGCACTGTGGTCACTTTCAGATTGACCACAAAGTCCTTCACCTCTAAGAGCACGCTCAATGGGCACCTGTTGAAAAAAGCTCATGTTCCTGACAGCTGCATGTTCGAGAGATAAGCCAAAAAAATCACAAAGTAATTTCCAAATTCTTGACATTTCAAAGGAAATAACAACACAGGCATGTTAGGCATTAGCTACTTGAATGACTTATGACGGATGACTGAATAAGTGTGGGGTGGAGATGTGAGTTTAGGGGGTGGGGATATCTCAGTGCTCCTCTCCCCCCATATGAAACTCTAACTGGATAATGTTCAGAGGTTGGGTGTCGGGTGAGGCTGAGTCATGTACAGGGTGGAAGCTCAAGTTATTGCTCCGTGTGGTACGTACGCACATATGCCCGAGGAGCTCTCTTTTCTTCATAGCTCGGCTCTTATCAGTTGATCAGTTTCTACAGCAGCTTTTGATATTTCTTGCTCATTTATTGCTCCTTTTTCATCTTTTCATTATTATACATTAAACTCGCTTAGCTTTGCTGTTTTGCTTAGAATTACGTGGTTGCAGTTCCGCACACGTACACAGTTTATTGCTCCGTGTGATGAGCACACGTACACAGTTTATTGGTCCGTGTGATGAGCACACGTACACAGTTTATTGGTCCGTGTGATGAGCACATGTACACTTGTGAGGCAAAAAGGGATTTCTATATCATGCAGTGTTTCACTTCACTTGACGATTCTAATAATAATAATAATAATAATAATAATAATAATAATAATAATAATAATAATAATAATAATAATAATAATAATAATAATAATAATAATAATAATAATAATAATAATAATAATAATAATAATAATAATAATAATAATAATAATAATAATAATAATAATAATAATAATAATAATAATAATAATAATAATAATAATAATAATAATAATAATAATAATAATAATAATAATAATAATAATAATAATAACAACAACAATAATAATATACAACAGTAATAATATGCCATAAAAGCTGGGTTTAAGCAGGTGTCTAAATGTTAAGCACCTAGCCTATACTTGTTAATAAGCAGGATCATGTCTAGGTCTCTCCTTCTTCGAGCGTTTCTTCCATTGCAGTGACTGGACAAATTAGTAGACAAGATGTGTGACACTCTCCAGGCTCTGCTCGGCAACACTTGAACCATTCTCCAACTCCATCTAGCTAGCTCGGTACACACACACAAATCTGTGATCCATACCTGCAAGAAATTGATTGCACCTGTGGCACGGGCATTGCACCTGGCACGGGCATTGCTTGTAAGCAGCTGCTTGGCATTAAGCGGCTATTTTCCTGCTGACTGCTGTTTAAGTGCCCTGTTTGACAACCAGCTTTTATTAAGGATATTACAATATTGACTCGTGGCTTTGTTGATGATGTGCTGTTTTTGTAATTGCACGTGCTATAGGACTTACATAGCAACTCGTCCGTCCTGTTCCTAATGCCCTGCCACACGACTCCATTCTACAGGTATTGTTACATAGGGCTCAGAGCCCCCTCATTGCTACCATATATGGCAGTTCAAGATCACTAACGACCACCACCTTAAACAAGCACCATTATTAATGTGCTTGGGATAACAACAACTACAACAGCAACTATAAGAACTTTTGTTGTTGTTTTTCTTTGATCTTTTCCTCTTGTTTTGTTAATAATGGCTGTGTGTGCATGTGCATACTTGGTTCTTGATGATAGATATGGTCGTCACACACGTGCATGCACACACACACAACACTCTTATATCATTTCAGTCACATTCATGAGCCGGTGTCTATGGAGTTCTTGGAGTGTCCTCCGCCGTAAGTGCTAGCACTTCATGTGTGATGAAGCTCTTCAGCTGGTGTGTTGATTGAGTGAGAGGTGTGCGAGAGGTGTGTTGTAACCACCGGAATGTGGGGAACCTGTGGTATGAGAAGTTCCATGATAATCCAGTTTCTTCATGTTAATCCGGTTACTTCATGATAATCCAGTTTCTTCATGTTAATCCGGTTACTTCATGATAATCCAGTTTCTTCATGTTAATCCGGTTACTTCATGATAATCCAGTTTTTTCATGTTAATCCAGTTTTTTAAAATGTTAATCCAGTTTCTTCGTGTTCATTTTTCATTTCTTCATGTTAATCCAGTTTTTTCCAAGTTTAGTTGATCCAGTTTTTCATGTTAATCCATGTTAATCCAGTTATTTTCATGTTAATCCATGTTTATCCATCCAGTTTCTTCTTGTTAATCCAGTTTTTTCAAGTTTTTTCCAAGTTGATCCAGTTTTTCATGTTAATCCATGTTAGTCCAGTTTTTTATGTTAAATAATGTTAATCCAGTTGTTTTCTTGTTTTCATGTTAATCTTCATGTTAATCCAGTTTTTTCATGTTAATCCAGTTTTTTCATATTAATCCAGTTTTCTCATGTTACCCTAACATGTTACCCTAATCCATGTTAATCCAGTTTTTTCATGTTAATCCATGTTAATCCAGTTTTCTCATGCAAATCCATATTAATCCAGTTTTTCCATCTTCAGCCAGATTTTTTCATGCTAATCCAGTTTTTTCATCTTCGTTCAGATTTTTTCATATTAATCCAGTTTTCTCATGTTACCTAATCCATGTTTAACCTAATCCATGTTTATCCAGTCTTTTCATGTTAATCCAGTTTTCTCATGCAAATCCCAGTTTTTTCATCTTCAGCCAGAATTTTTCATGTTAATCCAGTTTTTTTCATTCATCTTCAGCCAGATTTTTTTCGTGTAGAAAAATATAGAAAAATTGACCCTTTCGTTAAAAATGACTATATCTTTGAAACTAAAGGGAATTAGTATAGGTAATATATATATCATATGATACTGCATGATCCAAACTTACATTATAGTTACCATAGCAACGATAAATATTGCATAACTTTGACCACATTTTGAAAGGAGCATGGAGTCTTGAGTAGCAGTTTCAGCATCTTCTTGAACAAAGCTAGAGTCCAGAACTGAGAAACAACTTCTGCTAATCCTACTAGAGAGTTGATATATTCTGGCACTTCTTGATCACCGTCCACACTTTCTTACTCTTCAAATTCACTCCACTCCTCGTCACTATCCAGGAAGGCTATCACTTCTTTAGCCGTGAAAGTATTCCTAGCCATTTCACTCGAGAATCTTATATACTAACCATAGACAAACTCAATATCAAAATGAACTTTAGACTGTAAGCTATCTAATTATATGTTAAACATTTCCCTATGATAAAAACTGCTACAGTAGCATCGTTTTCAAAAACTCTTGTTGCAGTAGGGTACTTTTGACCCCCCCAGGTAATGAGTTAATCCAGTTTTCTCATGTTAATCCAGTTTTCTCATGTTAATCCAGTTTTTCATGTTAATCCAGTTTTTTCATGTTGATCCAGTTTTTCATGTTAGTCCAGTTTTTTCATGTTAATCCAATTTTTTCATGTTAATCCAGTTTTTCATGTTAATCCAGTTTTCTTGTGTTAATTCATGTTAATCCAGTTTCTCATGTTAATCCAGTTTTTCATGTTAGTCCAGTTTTTTCATGTTAATCCAATTTTTTCATGTTAATCCAGTTTTTCATGTTAATCCAGTTTTCTTGTGTTAATTCATGTTAATCTAGTTTCTCATGTTAATCCAGTTTTCCAGTTTTTCATGTTAATCCGGTTTTTTCATGTTAATCCAGTTTTTTATGTTAATCCAGTTTTCTTGTGTTAATTCATGTTAATCCAGTTTCTCATGTTAATCCAGTTTTTTCATGTTAATCCAGTTTTTCATGTTAATCCAGTTTTTCATGTTAATCCAGCTTTTGGCTTGCAATTTAGCATGCTTGGTTCCCATGGTTTGATAGTCTGGACTAATGTATCCAATAATGCCATGTACATTGCAAGACTGCTCTGCTGCAAGAAGCGAAGGAGGCAGCAGCAGCTATTGTGCAAGCAAACATGATGCATTGTAAATAGCTGGGGCTGGTGTAATGAAATGCTGTACATGGCTAGGATCAGCCCTGACCACCAAGATGTAGCCAAGATATTTTACCGGGATCCTGAGAAGTGGCTGTCGAGGAGATTTGGCTCCAGTGATGCTCTCCCTACTCACTTGGTTCTCTTCGATACCTTGCTTCCAGTAAGTTTGCAAAATATGTTCATGGTAGCTGCTATATTATCTGGTCCTCATTTGTTTAGACCGTTGAAGACTTCATAACTTGCCACCATTATGAGGAGGTAAGTGACTCATAACTCCATCAAGAGACTTGATTTTTTTGTGGTGCTTGTGACTGTGTCCTACCACGTTGAGGTATCATTATTGAAGGAGCTATGGCACAGGTGTAAGTATATAGTATATCACAGGAAGTGTCTAGTATACTACAGGAAGTGCTGAAAAAGTAATAACCCTACAAACTAGAGCCCCAATTAGAATATGCGCAAAGTTAGCTTGCTTTTTGAGACTTGGCCACCACAGAGCATGATGGTGAGAGTGGAGTGGTGCAGCTTTCTGTTGATGCAGAGATGGAAGCTTATCAATAGCTATAGCAACCAATTTTGCTCAAGTCTGGGAGGAGCCAAGCAGGAAACTTTGGGATGGCCAGCATAGAGTGACACTTTTGACAAGAGACAGAGGTCACTTGATTTTTTAGTAATACTAAGTATATGGACAGCGGGAGTGTGTGATAGCTCCAACTTCCAAACTAGATGTAGGCTAAAACTAGACACTGGAAGCTGCCCCAGTTAATCATGGTGCCATAAGGTCCGGTGATTTTCACCTAGGTGTTTTTTGTGTGTGTTTTACACAACTCATTCTTCATTTCATCCCTGCAAGCAATTTTAGAACCCAAGTATATAGGCTAGTAGGCGTAGATTAGGGTCAAGTTAGCTGTGATACATTCTAGTATCTGAAGAGCAACACATCATCAATGATATCAAAGCAGTAATAACAATATCAACAGCAGCATCAACATCAACAACTACACAAACACTCAAAAATATCAACAGCCTCATCGACAACATTATCATCAACATCAACAACTACACAACACATCATCAAAAATATCAACAGCCTCATCGACAACATCATCATCAACATCAACAACTACACAACACATCAAAATATCAACAGCCTCATTGACAACATCAACAGCAACAACATTAATAGCAAAAGCAACATCTCAACATTATCATCAATATCGACAGCAACATCAACAGTATCAATAGCAACATCACAGCATTATTATCACTATCAACAGCAACATCAACAATATCGTAGCAACATCAATGTTAAACAACAAAATAAGTTGTACACGCCCCTTCACTCCCCCCACCGGGAGTCTGTCTGATACCATACATGCGGGCGCTCTCATATCGGCAGATTCTTTTACTTGTACATACATACATTAGCGGCAGTTTTCTTGCCCGGTTAGTGTTAACCAAAGCAAACAACCAGAGTTGATGGCAACCTTGATTACAAGCTTCCACCTTCAATAAGTACCTAGGTAAGCAGGGTTTCATTTAGGCTGCCCCCCCCCCCCCCCCCCCCTTGGAAATTGTATTATTAAAATTCATTAGAAACTTTTTCACATCTTTAACCATCATGCCCCTCCTTAATATCCAGATTCCTCCAGTTGCCCCCCCTTGGACAATTTTCTAAATGAAACCCTGAATGGTCACCCCTTTTTAAATAGGGGTTTGCAAGCTCACTCTAGTTCTGTTGCTGTGTTCTTATGTATATTATTATGAATGTGTTCTAGGTTGTTCGAGTGTTTCACACTCATTTCGTGGAGTCAGAAAGATACGGAACTCACATTGTAGTTTTAAGAAAACATTAACTTTGTATGTCAGAGACCTTATATACAATATATCTATATTATTTCCTTCTTATTTCCTTCTCATCCAACAAAAAAATGCTCTCACTATTAAATTTTTCTTGTGCTCCAATATTTTGCTTGAAATCATTTCTCTCCAAAAGGGAGCACACAGAGACCTATTTTTCGAGCCAATATCAAGTCCATGTGCAGAATCTATGGAGCTCCAAAGTCGTAAACACAAGTTTATTAGAATTTGTAAAATATACTTTAGTCCTTCCTTATACTAAGAGCTGCCAAAGTTCGAGCTATAAACTTTGTGTGTGTGTGTTTCAGGTGTCTACCATTATAATAAAATCAAAAAATCAAAAAAAAATGAAAACGTCAACCAACAAAATTAATGCTCATTTCCAAAAAGTTGAGGGTTTTTTTTTTAGTTCTTTTGGGGTACCTCAAAATTGAGTTTTCTGCAAGTGTGACTCGGGAGATTGCTAAAAGTAGACAGTTGAAATTGGTATCTGTGGCTAGAGAAAGCTCTCCCTATGCGATGAGTGTTTTCATTAGGTGCTAAAACATGAGGGAGTGGTCAAGCGCCCAGGTTGAAAAATCAATTTGCAAGTGCCCACTTGTCACGTTTTAGCGCCTAGCGCCTAATGAAAAACACGGAGTAGAGCTTCCTCTTGCCACCGATGCCTGCCTGCCTAGCACTTGACTATCATGAGCCACACTTGCTGCAAGTTCAGGCACTCGAGACTTTAGGCCCCACTTTAGCTGCCGATAACTTTGGCAAGTTTATACCTATAGAACATTATTGAAGTATTAAAAGAAAATGCACGGAGAGGTCTGTCTTTTGATGAGCTATATATCAAGCCCATACAGTGGAAGTGTGCGGAGTCTATGGAGCTCCAAAGTAGTAACCGAAAGGTTTGCTAGAATTTGTCTGGTTTCAGCTCACAAATACTTCTAGTTTGCCTTGAGTCATTCGTGAAGGTAGTAAACTGGCAGCCAAGAAAATCAGTCTCTAAAGATCTTGTATCTATCTACTTTTTCCCATCGTGCATAACAAGAAGATTCCAATTCCTAAGTAAAGTGATGATCACAATAATAAGACTGGTTTGCTTCTTGGTTCAGTAAAACACCTAAAAATCAATAAAAATCCGTCAATACAACAGCTTGTGTGTGTGCAGGTGTGTGTGCAGCATCGAGTCTAGTTGAGCTGCATCAGAGGAAGCAGCCACACGTTTTCATTCCAAGTTGGTTTACTTGGAAGCTTACTCTCGAGACAATAGTCAACGGCACATACCTTCAACAAAGCCTGTGCCTTTACTTGGAAGCTTACTAGAGTCAACAGCACATACCTTCAACAAAGCCTGTGCCTTTACTTGGAAGCTTACTCTTGTAAGAGTCAACGGCACATATCTTCAACAACTAATTGTGCCACGTGCCTATGTGTATGTATATTAATACAAGCATAATAATAAACATGGTAAATAATATTTATGATTGGTTAGCTCTGGAGTTGTCCTTGAGTACTGCTTATATATTAATACAGAACATTTGGCCTTTATTATGTTTATAGGTAAAGGGTCATATAAATGTTTGTGTTCTGCATTTGGTAAAAAAAATTGTTTCATTTTTTTAAATTATTTTTTACTAATTTTTAGTAACAAAACAAAACAATTTAAAACAAGAATGGCAACAAGACCACACCAATCTCATCCACAACCAGTTACATGATATATTTTTATCTCGGGTGGTTTTTTGTCATGAAATGAGAATTTTTCTTGATAATTCATTTTCTCAAAATTCCTAAGCTCTTATTTCAAAATGATTATGAATCACTTTCTCGATAATCAACTTAAATTTTTTTCCTAGTCCGTTTTTCAGCAGATATGGATGAGGAGGTTTACTTGGGGCTGTGAGAGGGTGGGAAGGTAGAAAGATAAATTTGGGTTGGGGTGAGGGAATTCTAAGCCAGAAGGACAACTAAGATGGTGGTGAGTATATAGCTCTTGTGCAATCAAAAAGGAGAGGGGGGAAGATAAACCTATTAGGTTACAGCACCTATGGAGACCTCAAGCATGTGAAAACATCAGGATTCCATGGATGGTAAAGATTGTATGGTAAGGTATTGCAGAGGATAGAGTGGAGGGGGGGAATTGAAAAAGTAGGATACGAGGAGAATGCTGACTCGGCTGGGTAATAATCTCAAGAAAATATTGTTTATTGAGAACATTTTGAGGAAAACCATTTTTGTGGAAAACCATTTTTCCTACTACCTGGAATTTTTTTCCTCATAATTTTTTTCCCGAGACAAGTTTAGGCCAGCATCCTCCTCATCAATCATATCAATGATGATAATAATAATAATAATAATAATGGTAGTAGCATATATATAAGCGTAGTTTATGAAGGACGAGGATGCTGAATGGTTTGTAAAAATTTCCGGTAACTGAACTCGATGCTATAACAAAAGAAGTTAGGCATCACAGGTAATAGGACATATTTCCTTCTAAATACCCACTCCCTGGAAATCACTACATCCAGGTTGCACTTGCAGTGTGTCTGTCATTGAAAGTCGAGATAGGTTGGTCCTCCAAGTGTGCAGGTTAGTTAGACCTGTCCAAGGAACAGCCATAAAGTCTTCTTGCTGCAGGACTGTCTACCACCAGCACTTGGTATCACAGTGTGGCATGTCTCTGAATGGGCAGTTACCACATCCTATATAGTAAGTGATTCCTTTTGGAGACAATGACTGCACCACAGAAATACAAAAGAGGCTCACCTCCAGAGACACAAATACTAGAGGTTACACTACATACTAAAGTCATGGAGGTCATTCTGAATGCTATGAAGTCGCACTGAATGCTAGAGGTCACATTGAATGCAAGAAGTCAAACTGAATGCCAGAGGACGTGTAGTCATACTACATACTAGCGGTCAGTGAATGCTAGAGGTCACACTGAATGCTAGAGGCCACACTGAATGCTAGAGGTCACACTGAATGCTAGAGGCCACACTGAATGCTAGATGTCACACTGAATGCTAGGAGTCACACTGAATGCTAGAGGTCACACTGAATGCTAGAGGTCACAGTGAATGCTAGGAGTCACACTTAGCGGTCACAGTGAATGCTAGAGGTCACACTGAATGCTAGGAGTCACAGTGAATGCTAGAGGTCACACTGAATGCTAGAGGCCTCACTGAATGCTAGAGGTCACACTGAATGCTAGAGGCCTCACTGAATGCTAGAGGTCACAGTGAATGCTAGGAGTCACACTGAATGCTAGAGGTCACACTGAATGCTAGAGGCCACACTGAATGCTAGAGGTCACACTGAAGCTAGGAGTCACACTGAATGCTAGAGGTCACACTGAATGCTAGAGGTCACACTGAAGCTAGGAGTCGCACTGAATGCTAGAGGTCACACTGAATGCTAGAGGTCACACTGAATGCTAGAGGTCACACTGAATGCTAGGAGTCACACTGAATGCTAGAGGTCACACTGAAGCTAGGAGTCACACTGAATGCTAGAGGTCACACTGAATGCTAGAGGTCAGCTAGGAGTCACTGAATGCTAGAGGTCACACTGAATGCTAGAGGTCACACTGAATGCTAGAGGCCACACTGAATGCTAGGAGTCACACTGAATGCTAGAGGTCACACTGAATGCTAGAGGTCACACTGAATGATAGAGGTCACACTGAATGCTAGAGGTCACACTGAATGCTAGGAGTCACACTGAATGCTAGGAGTCACACTGAATGCTAGAGGTGAATGCTAGAGGTCACACAAGTCATACTCAAAGATGCAGAGTTAGCCTTTAGCCCGAGACTGGTCTAATGATGGGAAGATGCTGCCTGAGTTATATGTTAGTGACAAAAAAAAATATGAATGTTGGTCTACACTTTGCACCTTAACCATGCTTAACTCTTACTATAATTATACCCTGGTTTTTCAAATAGGCCGCAGTAACTTGTTCAGAAATTAATGGTAGGCCCTTTTTTTCTTTCTGGGCATAGAGGAAGAAAATCAAACAAAGGAAGGCCCTTGATGTAGATTAAAAGAAACTTTGCCATCTAGCAAATTTCCGTCCTTACTATACACTTTGGTATCTATATTTTATCCTGTACTGCTTCTCAGCATCACCGTATCAGCATCGTTGGGTTGAGTGAAACATGTACAGTACCAGTACATACAAGGGTAAACTCCAGAACACAAGATACCAATGCAACTTGGGAGTGGCAAGGTCAGAGGTAGGGCAATTACATAGGAGGAATGAAGGGAGTGGGGGGGGGGGGGGAGATTGACAGATAAACGAATAAAACAGTTACGAGTTTTAAAAGGGGTCAAGACTGGTGTGAAATATTTGATGGGAGGCAGTTATGATGGTTTAAGCTGCCAGGTCAAAGAGATGAGTGGCAGTTGACTTGGTAAATGAGTGGACCTGCAGACGTAGAGGAGCAAGTGTTAGGAAGCCAATGGCCAAGAGCACTGATTTCCACAGTGATGAGTTCAGAGGAGGGTCTCTTTGAATTCCATCACTTAGTCCATGCTGGCATAACTCCTTACTCTCTTTCCTAATTCTTGTGTGTATATATAGGCAGTTGGGAGAGTTATAAAAAAACAGATCAGATCATCTCTTCGGCTGTTCTATTATGTTATCTAGGCAGGTAGAGGTATCTCAAGAAGAACTATTATGTTGTCTAGGCAGGTAGAGGAATTCCTGCTGGGGTGGTAGATTGTTCCAAGCTCTCATCCCAGGTAATCGGTTATAAAGCTTATCTCCTGGTTGGAGTTATTTCAACAGATCAATGACCAGTCAGCAGGTCACTATCATGATGCCATAGCTACTGCAGCCACTTAGTATGTGTCAGACAGCGGGCCCATGGGTTGTCACATAAGGGGGTATAATTATACTTAGCATCTGATCTCAATGCCGCAGATTTAGTTGGGTAAGGCAAGGGTCAAACCCTGCTTTCAGTAGAAATGAGAATTGGCCAGTAGGCATTCCATTCTGGATATGTTTCCAGAATGGTGACTCAAATTCAGACAACTGTGAACTTGTATTGGTAAACTTGGTGATAGATATCCCAACCATAGCTGAATTCCCAAAACAAAACTCGCATTCCTTTCCTCCAGTATTCACCTCAAAGGACCTCATGATTGCTGACATTTCTGAGTTTGAAGTTAGAGCAGGAATTCTCCAAAAATCGACACATACCTCCTGAAGTGAACCAACTGTTGGTCTTGGCAAAGAAACTCCATATTATCCATCACTGCCAAAACCCTCATCAGCGCAGGAAAGTTCGAGACAACCAAGAGAAACATTGCAATCACAAGGGGATGATGGGACAGTATTTGTAACTCTCCTAGTGTGAGGTTGCGGTTGAGCCATCCTAGAGCACTTGGACCACACCTTCTTGATGCTGGATGTCTATGACAGGATGGGGGAGGGGGGTGGAAGGAGGGAGGTAAGGCGCCTTTGCAGGATCCAGAGCTTTCCTGATGAGTCAAGGTTGTTTAACTCTTCCACTCATGAATTTCTTTTCCAATTCTTTGGCTGTTGTGGGTCAGTTATGACAGAGAGTGTGCCCAAGAACTCGTCAGACTCTGTGAAAATATTTCTGGTAAAACCATTTCCAAGATATTCTCGAGCAACTTCTTCCCATCATAAACTAGGGAACATATTTGGAGGGCTTAATTAAGTGTCAAGATTCAGGTGTGAGCAGTATGGCAATTGTCTGGGAGAGCTGCAATTTACTATAGATGAGAAGACTGACAGGCAAATCTTTTCAGCTTTTGAGGTTTGGAACATCTAGCATTACAGCTATAGAAGACAATGGTAAATATATAGCATTACCTTATCCAGGAGCAGGGAAATGATTTCGTTTTATCGTTGCCAGTAGAGCACTCTGATTGTTCCATCTGATGACACTAAGAGATTTTAGCAGAAGGAAACTGTTTCGTTAAGAGTGACTCGTAAGTTTTGCCCTTGCAGTAGAGCACTGTGATTAATCATGATGAACTAAAACTCTAGCCAAATAACAACCTTTGGTTTCTTCCAATCCTTCTCATTCCACAGAATGTCGAGTTCATTATTGGAAGCTCATTTATGGTCAAGAATCAAAAGGCTTATGTAGGGAGCAACTCTGCAAGCTGAATGACAGGGTTGAAGGTAACAGAAATGTCAGTGGTGACTGTGTGGCTATAAAATACTCCTCTGCTAATTGGGAAGTGGTAAGGATATGAGCTGTGATTTAGGAGTAGGCACTCGATATGTAAGATCTCACTTCCACTGGAAATTAGATATATACCAGCATATGCTGATGTGATGGGGACCCAGAGGCGTTCTTAAGGTCCAGGAAGGTGACTGAGAGGGGAGGGTCATTTTTTTATATTTTGTAAGATTGTCGATGTAGCAAAGTTATGCCAAAAAATAGTTCCATTGATGTTAGGAAACCCACCATTGCTATGAAGGAAGTGTTACAACCAGAGTGCCAGAAGTTTATTGAAGAGCTTGCCTACCACAGAGGTCAGTCCTATAGGATTAACCACCTTTGGGGAGGAGTTTGATTTTGCCTGACACCACATTTCTGGAGCAGAATGGTTTTTGAACAGTATATTTGTGAAAAGAGTAGCCAAGAAGTGATTGTGGAAGATAGTTTTTCCCCCCATGTGATGTGATTTCATTTTCACTTGGAGAAGAGTTTGGAGAGCTGCTCTCTCTTAATGGTTCCAGGAGGGGCATAGCCTGGTCTATCTACTCAGGAAGTGCCAAGCCAGATGGAGCTGGTGGATTCCTTGAAATAGGCATGTGTTTCAGCAGTCATTACTGGAACAGCACTTCTTAGCATAGCAAAAAAAAGGTCGTTATGGACTCATGTTTGCATACATGCCTGGCAGATCTCTTCTAGGCTGTACAGTGTTTTCCCCAGGATTTTGGTAAGGGATAT
This sequence comes from Cladorhizidae sp. MBARI D1340-BT2, assembly GCA_028752905.1. Lineage (NCBI taxonomy): Eukaryota > Metazoa > Porifera > Demospongiae > Poecilosclerida > Cladorhizidae > Cladorhizidae sp. MBARI D1340-BT2. The sequence goes on from JAQNBH010000009.1 coordinate 18,960,087, forward strand.
GGGCATGTCATCAGTGGAGCGGACTAATAAACCATGATGGTCGTCTGCATTGTTTTGTATTTGTATTGTGTTCACAGGTTGCAGGAGATGCACGGGACTAGAGACATAATGCATGTAAAAGAGTCAGTACAGTATCATGCAGCATGCTGTACATAATATGATTGACAGATATAACAGTAGTACATGACATAACTATTACTAAAAGCCTGAATGCTTGTAAATAGTGAACATAATTTTCAAATATTTAATGGACTGTGTTACTGTTGATTCTGGAAGATAAACATCGAGAGAGCAAAAAGAAGGGGAAAAGAGATTTGCAAGTGAGCCTACCCGTAACCGTGATGTGGCATTCGCTCATGTCTTCGTATGCTTCGCAAAACTCTGCCTTGCTATAGTCGTGAGGTAAGTCGGATCAATTCACATATACGGCCAGTAGCCGCGCGTTAAATTCGTGCGCGTGTAATTAACTTAAAATAAATAATTAACTAAAAGCATAGCTGTTAATAGAACCTAATTAATGGCCCATCTATTTTACTATAATTCAATTGTTGCTATAATTCAATTGCTATATATTTTATAATTGTTATCAATTCATATTCCCATCCAATTGTTATTTTACATACATTTCATTATCATATCATTCATACAGGGTATTGCTGACTTATATTTAACATTATATTATTAAATGCCAAGTGTTTTGACTGTCCATGCCGCTCTCGCCACATAAATTCATCCAGGTAGCTTCCAGTATGATGTGCATGGCATCCTTTCATCCGCTTCAGTTTGGTTTTACATGTACTCTATTCCAATACGACTCAATGTTTTGTGTATGGGTACCCGACCCAGGGTCCAGAGAATGGTTGACAGTTTGGTAGCTAGAGACACCAGCAAGCGATCGAACTTGGTTATAAGCCCTCCACTGGTCTGAGTGGATGACTGTGTTGGGTGCAATATGGGCTTGTATGATGGGCAGTAGGGTGGCCGCATCTCTTTTCGCCACTTCCTGCATGTATCCCAAGGCTGGTGAGGTCGAGATGTCGACCATTCCAAACACCCAGACTTCTTGGGCTGGAGGTCTGCCTATGATAATGTGGTGCTGTATGTTAGATTAGGTAAAGTAAGATAATGGGATCCAGATAAGGTAAGGTAAGATAAGATAAGGTAAAGTAGATAAGGTAAAGTAAGTAGGTTTCTAAATATACTATATCTGTCTATAAACCTTTGGTTTGTGTCGGAAGAGCGATTCATCGATTTGCACCACCCCTCCAAGCACAATTGGCACTTGCAATAGCTTAGTCGAACAGAGCCACTGGTAGATATCCACCCCTCTTTGTGGACTGATGCCAGCATCTCAGCTTGCCTAGCATACAGGATACTCCCGAGACCACATACTCTCATTAATGTCTTCAAAGGATGATAGTCCAGAGTCTATATTCAGTAATACTCTCATTAATGTCTTCAAAGGATGATAGTCCATTAACACCAGTTTATGCTATGCTTTTAGTTAATTATTTATTTTAAGTTAATTACACGCGCACGAATTTCACGCGGCTACTGGCCGTATATGTGAATTGATCGGGTAAGTCGACCATTGTCGCTCGGCCGATGGCAACCTTCAGCCTACGATTATGTTTTCGGCTGTGCCAATCCTCCAACTCCAACTTCCATTTTTTTAAATTTTTATCAACGACAGCCTTTTTTAATTTTTTTTTAATATTTAATTTATTTATTGTGGTTGGTGGTTGGTTATCACAATGATATAATTTGTTATTTAGTATAATAATCAATACAATTAATGAATAAATAGATTAATAAATGGCCCCCCAAGATCGAAGCAGCATTCCCACGCTGTACTGCCATCGATAAGCGCTGCAGGAGGTAAGCAGTAGCATGGCTGTCACCTGTCTCTCTCCTCAGACGTTTCCCAAGATCTTTATTTATTCTTTTATTTTTTATTTTTATTTTTATTTTATGATTTAATGTTGCTATTGCTGAGCCTGTTAAGGCCATCACATATATAATACAGCACAGTGTGAAACTATTTAGTAACTAACCTAATAACAATCTATATTTTAAAAAGAAGTCAACAGTACTTAATTAATAAAATTATCCACAATATTAAGTTACGAGTGTCCCGCTGCTCAGGAAGGGGGGGACAGGAGTGGACCAAAGATCATTCCTCAGCTGACCATACAACAATTCCTTTCTCCTCTGCCACCACTTCCCTACCCAATACATAACACACTCACCCACCTCCTCCATCACTGCATCACTTACTCCCTCCACATCTTTCCCCAAAAGCAATGCCACCTTTCCATCCTTACTCACTCTTCTTAATTCATCCAGCCACTGTCTTGCCCCTGCAATTCTGCGTACCTCATCTATCAGAACCAGCCGATCCCTCTCAAATTCCCCGCATGTCACCAAGAAATGTTCCACATCCTCCCCTGCTCCACTATCACACATTATACACCTCTCATCCCTAACTATCCCACATCTCTTCTTATCCTCTAACAACCCAGCTGATGCAGTCCTCAGTCGAAATTGCAGCCGCACACCTTCCTGACCATGCATGGACCTCACATACCTCTCCACCCCTGCACCATTCTTTGCCAATTTATAATAATTCAGCGTACTTTTCCCGTCTACTTCCTCCTCCCAGTCCTTCTCATTTCTCACCTTCACTTTCCCCTTCCACTTGCGCACTGACCCAACCTCGTTGTTTATCTTGTACTTTCTCCTCAAGATATCATATTCTTCCCACCATCCAATTCCTCCATCCTCTCGTAGTTTATTTACAACAACTTTAACCAATCTGCTCTGTTCCAACACCTCTAATCTCTTGCCAAACAAAACCTTCATCTCTTCCCTCCTCTCCTCTAGCTTCCTCCACCCCATATCTCCCCGTATTGCCACTGCTGCTACTGTATCACTTGCCCCCAACAGTCTCCTACCCACTCTCATCTGTGCTGACTCCAGCTTCTTGCGAGCATTCCGTCCTCCTGTCCACCACACTTCGGCTGCATGCTCCATACTGGGTCTCGCTAGAAGCTCCCACACCATTCTTCCTCTGTCTACTTCCACCTGCCCATTCACTCTACTCATCCATATTACCTTTCCAACCCACTCTTCTGCCTTCTTTGCCATCTTCTCTAACTGAACATTACCCCTTAGCTTCCTATCAAACCATATTCCTAAGTACTTGAATTCTTTGACCTCTTCCAATATCTCCTCACCAATCCTCCAATGCACTTCTGATTCCTTCTTCCCTACTACCATGACCTTGCTCTTCTTGCTATTAAATTTCATCTTCCACCTTAACACATACGCCTGTACCACATCCAACATAGCTTGCAGTTCCACCCCTGAGTCAGCCAGAAGAACAACATCATCTGCATACATGAGTGCCCCACACCAGCAGCCTTCCACTTTGACTCCTAGCTCAGCTCTCTCCAATTCCTCCGCCATTCCCATCAGATATATATTGAAAAGAAGTGGAGACAAAGGACATCCCTGCCTAAGTCCATTCTCCACAGTGAACCACCTTGACTTCCACCTTTTATTATTATTATTTTTTATAAAATTTTATGCAAATACATGTACAGTGTAATGCAATGGGTACACAATAGCAATATGCTAATCCCATAATTAATGTGGTACAATAAAGTAACAACAACAGTAACTACTATGATTGCCTTCCTGTGCTTGTTTGAGCGCAGCTAGGAACACCCTCCAGCTCACACCTGATGTCCAAGATTCCACACGAAATGTTTCGCCACCCACGCATCGTCAGACACGCCTTGCTATGGATGGGCACTTAATAGAGAATTCAAGATTCTTCTGCGCAGGTACAAGCCAATTACAATATTCCAGAGCTGCGAGAAGCGCCACCATAACTAGAACTATTATAGTTGAGTTGATATTGTTGAGCCTAAGGCTACGACATACACAGCTGTGACACAGTCTAAAAGAATAACAGAAGAGTTCCAAGAGGATCCAGCTGTTCAAGGGGGAGGGGACCAAAGATCATTAATCAGCTCACCGTACAACAATTCATTTTTCCTTCGTCACCACTTCCTTACCCAATACACATCCACCTCCTCCAGCATTGTGTCACTTCCCTCCACACATATCCTCAACAACAATGCCACCTATCCATCCTTGCACTCTTCCACATTCATACAGCTGCTGTGTACCTCATCCACCACTACCAGCTGATCCCTCTCAAATTCCTCACACATCAAGCATCTTCCCCTGCTCATCACACATATGCATCTCTCACCCCACATCTCTTATCCTCTAACAACCCAGCTGACAGTCTTGGCCTTGCATGTACCTCACATATCTCGCCACCTCTGCACCATTCTTTGCCAATTTTCCAGCGTACTTTTACCGTTGACTTCCTCCTCCCAATCCTTCCAATTTCTCACCATCTTTTCCTTCCAGTGACCAAACCTCATTGTTTAGCTCAGATCTCATATTCTTCCCACCATCCGCTCAAAGTTTATTTACAATTTCACTAATCTGCTCTCTTCCTACACCTCCAATCTCTTACTAAACATCTCTTCCCGTCTTCCTCGACACCCCGTCATATCTCCCTGTATTGCCACTCCTGCTACTATATTATTACTTGTTCCCAACAATCTACCCATTCACATCTGTGCCGTTCCATACTCCATACTAGGTCTCACTAGAAGCTCCCACATCCTTGCTTTGTCTACTTCCACCTACCCACTCACTCTGCTCATCCATATCACCTTCCCAACCTACTCTTCAGCCTTCTTCTCTAACCTTTCTTTATTAAACCATATCCCCAAATATCCTCACCAATCCTCCAATTCACTCCTGCTTCCCTCTTCCCTACCATGACTTGCTCTTCCTACTATTATAATTATTTTTAGTCGACTGAAATTTTTAGCCGACTGAAAATAATTTAGTCCATGTAATGGTTCAGATCATGCTCTTGTAGGCAGTCTTTGAGTTAGTTTACTATTCAGTGGGCAGTTCTCCACTACCATGACCTCCAGTGGTATTGCTGTTCATGGTTAATCTTGATTTTTATCTCTGGTGTTGGCATCATCTCGCATTGTACCTATATGTGACAGTTGATTATTATTCTGAAAAATGCAATTGTTAATACTTCAGGCAATAGTCCCCCCCCCCCTCCCTACTCTATATAAAGTTTAAGGGCTCACTTTTGTTAACACGCACATAGACACGTGACCAAAGCGCCACACTCCACATTAAAGATTTTTTAATGTGTATTATACACGCACACAATATACCAACAAGTACATGCCTGGCATGGGGTACTAAAGCTTCTGACATGCCTCCTATTCTGTATATAGCTAGTTGGACTTAGACTTGATTACTAGAACTGATGCTAGGTATTATGCAGGGAGCTGAAGCCTTCAATATTGGGGTTGCTTGTAACTGCCACAGGTGTGCGCCAGCAGGGGAGAGCTCACATGAGTATGCCTACCGGGGTGGTGCACTAACCGTGTTGTGCCCACAAGGAAGGTCGTGTCCCCATACTAAGCCATGCAACAGGACTACCATCACTGGTAAAGGTAGTGGGTGGAGTTGTGTACAGCTGCACAGAATAGGCAGGACTTCGAGGTCCCTCACTACAGGAACCTCGCAAGGACATGTCAGCTTGCATGTCAAGGTATAAATGCAACACAACTGATTACTGACTGTCGTATGACATTAATTTTGGTAGGCGCGGCCCGGTCAGGAGAGCGTTTGGCTCGCGTGACCAGAATTCGTACCATGGTTACATGCACGTAGTAGTATCGTGGAATAGCACACGAGGCAAACCGGATATTGTAAGGTAAGGATTCCACCAGGTGGGAAAGGGTGCTTTTCAGGGCAAGGAATTCAGGGTTGTTAAAGTTTGAAAGGGGATACTACCGGATAGAGATAGCCGATTCAGGGTTATTGTAGTGTGAAGATACCACCGGAAACTTGTTGTGCAATTCAGGGTTGTTCGTCGTAGAAGATTACCGGAAAGAGAAGTGCTTTTTAGAGTGCTTTGTAAATAAGCAATCTCCAGTTGCTCTGAAGTGTGGAAAGACCAAGTTTGTATTGCCCAATTTTTCCTGCCTGGAACAAGTCGAGTCAAAATGATATCCCTCACTGCTGAACAGAAGAAGGAATTGAATGCTACAGCCAGGGCAATTGTTGCACCTGGAAAAGGGTTGCTTGCTGCTGATGAGAGCACAGGAACCATTGGAAAGCGGCTTGCTTCCATCAATGTGGAGAACACTTCAGAAAATGGCCGAATTTACCGCCAGTTACTTTTCTCCTGCGATAAGTCGATGAGCACGTACATCAGTGGAGTGATCTTCTTCCATGACACTTTCTTTCAAAAGGCTGACGATGGCACTCCATTCGTGAAGCTTGTTAAAGACAAGGGCATTATTCCTGGCATCAAGGTCGACAAAGGTGTGGTGAAGCTCCTTGGGACTGATGATGAGACAACTACTCAGGGGTTGGATGGTTTGGCCGAGAGGTGCAAAGAGTATTACGATGGAGGTGCTCGCTTTGCCAAATGGAGGTGTGTTCTGAAGATTGGGAACAATCGCCCTTCTCAACTTGCTATAATGGAGAATGCCAATGTTCTTGCACGCTATGCCAGTATCTGTCAGATGAATGGCCTTTGCCCTATCGTAGAACCTGAAATTCTGACTGATGGATGCCACGATCTTGAAGCTTGCATGGTTGCAAGTGAGAAGACCTTGGCTGCTGTTTACAAGGCTCTCAGCGACCATAATGTCTACTTGGAAGGCACTCTTCTCAAACCCAATATGGTTCTCCCGGGAGCTCAATGCTGTAAGACGTACTCTCCTAAGCAAGTCGGGGAAGCAACTGTCACTGTTTTTAAGCGCACGCTACCAATAGCTGTACCTGGAGTGACCTTTCTCTCTGGTGGGCAATCTGAGATCGATGCTACTCGTCATCTCAATGCCATCAATGCCTGCAAAGGCTCTGCCCTCTGGGGACTTACATTCTCTTTCGGCCGTGCCTTGCAGGCCAGTGTGTTGAAAGCCTGGGGAGGTAAACCAGGGAATATGGAGGCTGCACAGAAGGTGTTCCTGCATCGTGCAAAGTGCAACGGCCTCGCATCCATGGGCAAGTATGAGGGCGAAGAAGGTGCTGCTGCTGCTTCTGAGAGCCTCTTTGTAGCTGATCATCAGTACTAGACAACTAGACTAACATTATGGAAGTTGACATGACACTGCATATTCTTAGATAATTGTTAGATGTGTTTATCCTCATGGAATGTGGTTGTTTGACATACATTGATTGTGTATAAACCGACTTGTCACTGTAGGGTCCCCATGACGTTCATCTCTCTCACAAAAGAAGTGGGCCCATTGGTGTGGGTGAGAAAATAATTGTACCACCACCGCGCACTCTGCGCTTTGTCAACGCAGACCTTTACCAGGACGAGCGTCACGGTTACGTCGTGACTTTGTGCGAACGAGCGTCACGAATTCGTGGCCCCTTTGCCGCGCACTATAATTAATGTCCTCCGCCCTACCAGTTCCAGCAAGTAACTTCTTCTAAACTATTGCAGGAAAACATACAGTATACGTTGGATGATGTCTTGGATATATGTATAGTAGGATAGCCTATTCAAAAGAGTGGCCTATGCAACCGCAAACGAGTAGGTTACGGCGCATAACCTGCGAGTGCTTATACTACATTGCGCATGCGCTAAACTACATGCGTTTATTAAAAGTGTATATACATGTACAATCAAATTAGCCACAGATCATGTTATGTAAAGATTTAATCTTGATATTGCTGAGCCTGTTAAGGCCATCACATATATATTACGGCACAGTGTATAACTATATATTTAGTAACTAACCTAATAACAACCTACCAACAGTATAATTATTATCACTAACCAGTACACATGAATTACAGATGAGGTGACAGTAATATGAGGATGTAGCTTTGTATTGATGGTCTATATATATACTAGAAATCAACTAGTAGCCAATAATGGCTTGAAATTACAAGGGGAGGGAACATTAGAACAATTTACACATGGACATTGAAAGCACGAGTTATTGGAATCAAAGTTTGCAATGAAATGATTATGAAAATATGAGATATTTAATTTTAGACAATGACATATTCAGATCAATACATGGCAGAGAGTTCCATAGGCGAGGGAGCCGATTAAAGAAGAAATATTGACTTGATTGAGTGTGGAGTAACTTTATATGACCTTCCGATCTTGCATGTGATGATAGAGTTATATAATTGAGGATGTTAAAGTGACCTGCAGGCTCTTTTAAAGATTTAACTAGAAAAAATTATGTCATTCAGTTCACGAGTCATCATTAAGGGAAGAATGTTTAAACTCAATAGGCGAGACTTGTTGTCAGATTTGTAGTCATTAAGTATGAATTTAGTATATAGCTCTTCTTTGTATATTTGTTCTAGAGGAATAAAATGTTTCTTCACGTTAGGACACAGGAGAACAATAGGTGAGTTGGGATTTAACAAGAGACACGAAAGTAACTTTTTGGCACTAATCGAGTCACAATGATTGAAAGTGCGACCTATATAGAAGACTCAAGGTCCGATAGGCTTTTGAGAGGATGTTTGATACATTATGGTTCCATGTTAGGTCACTTGAAATTATTACACCTATATAGATCTTTGACACGTTTATGCAAATATAGTGATGTGGAGACTACTGAGTATAATTTTGACCTTTTAAAAAAATGGATAACAGCATGCAGTAGAAGTGGAGTTCAGATGGAACTTGGAGCTATTGGAGGACTGACTGGGAGAGAGAGGACCAAGCAGAGAGTGGAGGTATAACCCTGCCTTATCTTCAAGTGAACACTTGTACATCTAGTACAAACAAATATAATCAAATTCACACAACAGGTAAAATGAGTCCAAGTTTCCTACAGGATAGCTTACCCAGGATAGCTTACCAAGTAACAATGGAAAGTGAAAAAGACTCATGGCTTTGAATACGAAATCATCATCAATAATGTAACATCAAAAACATTCTTACTTGATCAGAGTTGCCAGTTTCTCTACTGACCATGAAGTTTAGGATCCATCTCTATCCTATGATGGGCAGTACATCAGACTTGAAGAAAGTGAGCGATCTTTGTAGAATACTTTATAATTAGGTAGCCCTCATACAAACAACTACTAACTAAATATCATAAAATGGCTAAAAAGTAAGCTTATAGCCTCTCGTATCTAAGCTCAGATGGCCATGAAGTCCAACTCCACGGCAGACACATTGCGATCTGAAGGTGAAAAAAACAAAAATAGAACATGGACGCTTTGAGCAATGAGCTAAAACTCGGCAAGTATTTATTTAGCCAGTTACCTGAACAAACTCTCCAGTAAGCCTAATCCAAGGGCTATATAGTAGGTGACCAAAACGCTAGAACAGATAAATAGCCAAAAGATCGAGAAACTAATTGTCCAGAGGAGCCAAGTTGTGTTCGAGAACAATGGAAGTACTTATGTTTGTAAATCCATCCTTAGAGTAAGAGCCTGAAGTACTGCTAACTTTCTTTTTGAAAATTGCACATGAGTAAAATAAGTGTTAAAGCCATGGCCCAACCATGGCTGCAGATACCATGGCTGCTGATGCGGAGACCATGGTTGCTAAGACCATGGCTGCCAAGACCATGGCTGCTGAGACCATAGCTGCTGACCATGACTGCCGAATGCCGAGACCGTGGTTGCTCAAGGCTGCTGACCATGGCTGCGGAGACCAAGGCTGCTGACCATGGATGCTGAGACCATGTTTGCTGAGACATGGTTGCTGAGACCTGGCTGCCGAGACCATGGCTACTGAAACCATGTTTGCTGAGACCGTGGCTGTTGAATCTCTCCCTTCCCTCAGATGAACTTTACCATAGCTTGCATTCCTTACAGCAAGGGGCACTGCTGGACAAGGTAGTGGCAGTGGAGTCATTAATCTTAATTGCACTGAGTACTGATCGACAAGGTTTTATTGGAAAGGGATGAGTCGCCATGTTTGAGATCTGATAAGACACTCAATTTTGTGTTGTTTCTGTTATTCTTCTATTTGCATTCTCTTTTTTCACCTGTAAACTGGTGGCACATACTCTTTCAGCTGCAATGGTTTAACTATATGCACCCTTTCAGCTGCAATGGTTAACTATATGCACCCTTTCAGCTGCAATGGTCTAGCTATATGCACCCTTTCAGCTGCAATGGTCTAGCTATATGCACCCTTTCAGCTGCAATGGTTTAACTATATGCACCCTTTCAGCTGGCTATATGCACCCTTTCAACTGCAATGGTTTAGCTATATGCACCCTTTCAACTGCAATGGTTTAGCTATATGCACCCTTTCAGCTGCAATGGTTCAGCTATATGCACCCTTTCAGCTGCAATGGTTCAGCTATATGTACCCTTTCAGCTGCAATGGTTTAGCTATATGTACCCTTTCAGCTGCAATGGTTTAGCTGAGCGAACCTGAAGATCAAGAAAAACAATAGCTAAAGCAGATGCACTGGCTGGACTTTGAACCAACCAGCTTGCTATTCCTCACCTGATCTAGCTTGAACTTGCTAACTTCATCCTAATTGGATGGATAACAAACATTGAGGATTGTTGCACATTAATTAACAGACCACCCCATCCACAGTACACTTAAAACGGCTCAGGTAGTAGGCTGTTTGTCAGTCAGCAGAATTTTTCACAACTTCTATATTGACCAATCACAGAGAAGTGAAGAATCTGGGATGGGTGGGACAGTTATATGGTTATTATTGGCTTTGTGAACATAACAGAACAATAATAGCTCTTTTTGCTAGATTATCTGGTAGCTTTTTAGTGCCAACCTTGGCACACTCAGGATGCTTACATATATGCCATAGAAACTGCATGACTTGGTAACTGTAGACAAAAAATATCTACGGTATTTGCAAATCAGAAGTCCACTCAAGGACACTCTAAAGGGACTGAAATATCATAAATTCCTTTGATCGAGGTGGAGAACAGCTGACATATGTATTATGGTCACAGCATATCAGAACACTCACTATTTTGTTTGACTGCGATTTCAAAATAACGACAAAAACACACACACAAATCAAAGCTCAGAGCACAGCAAAGGCTCACTCTCTTCACATCTAAAATGCAAGTTATCAAAGTAAGCAGGAATTAATATATAGAGAGGAGACAGCAACAACAACAACAACAAACAGAAACAAAGAGGAAATGTTTTATTTAAAAAATATATATATATTGGATTGACACACTTTTCAAAATGATGAACAACCAAAAAATAACCCATCATATCTCAGCTAAAACTCGCATTGGCAGCTTGGTTGCATTTACTCCAAAATGAACCCTAGTGTCTTGAATCCTTCGTACAACTGCTAATAAAAAAACTGTAGGGAGTCGGAAAAAAGTCATGGGTAATTCATCTTATATATCAAGGATATGTTTGTAAGGACACTGTGTGTGTATCTGAAGCTACCAACTTATGTTGTATTAATGTGTTATTGTATTAATGTGTTAATTTGTTATGCAAGTAGATATAAGAGTCATTTGCATAGTTTGCTGCAGGTCATTTAAAAACTTCCATATCTCTTTCTAGTATATACCTTGGCACTTCGGAGTAACTTGACTTTTCAAGTCCTTTTTTAGCACTTTCTATATAGCACATGCTGGTTTATGATTTGAATTGGGTAAACATCATCATTCTTGAAAACTTAACTCAAGCAACAAGGAGTGTATGTGCTGATATTTTTGTAGCACAACAATATAATAAACAAGTTAGAGACAGTATTAAAAAAGTTCTGGAGACCCTGAAGCTCACACTTAGTCCCGTCTTCCACTACTCGACTACAATATTCAGGAAGAAGGGAGAAAACATCAACAAAGAACAACTTGAAACAAGTGAACTGCTATTCTCCTGGTAAACAAGAAAGGAAACTCGGGTCAACCACAACCAGTTAAATGATCCTTTACCATTTAAATCATGAATATTGTAAAAGCAGTGAAATTTGTTTTTAAAATGGTAAAGGTCACCTTCCATTGTGGTCTACATGGGTAACAGTCCTTTTAAGATATTTTTGCTCTTGGATTGACCTGTCAAAAAAAATAATGGAAGACCACAAACATTCGAACCTAGCTAGTCGGAATAGAGCAATTTCATTGGTCAGTTACAGGTCCTTATTTCACCACAGAGGGACTCTACAAGAATCCACCCTCCTGGGCACAATAGAGCCCCCCCCCCCCCCTTCTAGAGAATTGCTTTCGTTTTTATTATGTTTTTATTTTTATTTATTTTTATTTTTTATGATTAGTTCCAGCTGCTATATAATTATAGCTGCTACAAAATTCAGACACACAATACGTTGGTATCCCTTGGTTCTTGCTTTAGCGACCTCTTCAGTGCTCATAAGCCAAGCGACCTTTTTGTGGGAGGAGCTGATTGGGAAGAGGCTGTTAGAGGTTTCCTGCTGTAGTGTGGGGCCATGGCTGGTGGGCATGTGTTGTACCTTATCCAAGTTTGCTGAGCCATTGGAATATTATTTCATCAATAAAAAAAGTAGAAGAAGTCCACTGCCTGCTATATAGCTTCTTGTCCTCTTTTTATTCCAGTTGTTGATGGTTTGTTGTCATGCATGGTTGTTAGGTTCTAAATAAGTTAGATAGCATGACCTGTGGATCTACAATATCAGCTCTTAGTAGTGCCCTCACTATTCAGGTAGCTACAGCCCTGGGCCGTCGAGTTTCTAAATACCGTTCCCCCAGTCTCGGTATCTAAAATTAGAGGCCCTAACCTATATTAACCAATATTATACTGATTTATTATATCTGTATTCTATTGCTGTAGTCTACATTAGTAAATTTTTGGTTTCTTATCAATCCAATATGTTATTTTTTGTTGTTGTTGTTGTTAATTAAAAATATTTTTGTCTGTTTTATTCTTTACCTCACTTTTAACTTTATGTAATTCATAACTTTAGGACAAGAAGACTCCAAATTTTCCAATATATGTCTATGATTAATAAATGCAGGAAAATGCTGGTAAGGATTATAATTAGGGTAAGTTCGTTAATGGTGCTATATATCAGGCTAGGTGACATGATGTTATTATAAGCAGAACTAGTGACAGTTTAGTTGATATACTGAGGATCCTGTTCTCTGCTATTTGGTTTGGTGGAATCCTCCGGCACAGCTGCTGCCAAGTCCCTGAAGGAGGATGTAAGCTGGTCCTCTACCAAGGTGGCGACTCAATAACAAAACAACAATAGTAAGGTATTACAATGACCTTCTCAATAATCAATTTGAGTTTTAATCTCTCGACATTTCGACTAGATGCTCTAGCCTTCATCAGGAATAAATAAGTAAGGTAGGTTAAGAATAAACTAGTTAGAAACGGTGTTTAAAATGGGACAGTAATGCTGGAGTCCCCTGCTGTTCGGTTGGTTGAGTTCTCCCATGCCACAATTGAGGAAGCTGAAGCTGATCCTTCACCAAGGGGCAGAGGTTATGTCAACATTACCACAGCTGACTGACTTTACTAGACTACAACAAAAATTAACAAACAACAACTAGCTAGAAACATTTTTTATTTACAAAAAAAGAAAGAGCATTCTCTATTCCCACTGGATACCATGTAAACTTCAACTAATTATATACTGACAGTTTTATAGAAAAGAAGGTTTATAATAAGGAAGCGATGCTGATAGAGAACACCCTTTATTTGTGCTATTCTATAACACTTTCCCCCCCTAGAATAGAATGTTCACATTATTATACAATCACAGGTGAGTAGGAAATGATTTTGATCTGTCAAGATGTTAATGACAATTTTTTATTCCTGGCCATGCCCCTTTTACGAAACAAACTTTCCCCCATGTGATCAACTTAAATATGATGTGTGATTTAAAATATTCCAAATATTTGCATATTTGCAGCAATAATCACTACCACGAGGAAACCATTAGCAATATCTGACAAGAATTTTACCAGCATGGTTTAGCTGTTCCTGGCACATTGTGTTTCTTAGATCTTGATGTGACGCAAAGCTCTCTCCAAACTTGCATTCGTAGCTGGCATCACAAGCAATAGATGAAACAATAAATAGCACAGAGTAATACTCTTTTTGACTAAAGTGTGAAGAGGGCCATCACAATCGCCCATCAGCATTTCCTTTCTCAACATTATACAATACGTACATATATGTTCTACACATATAGACATGTACATATTGTTATAATCTACGATATCTCAAGCTTAGGCAAGTATGCTTACCTGGAATTGATCTGAATCCCATCACTCTTGTTAGAGGAGTCACTTCTGAATATATTTATTTAATGTTAGGTGTTTCTAATAAGAGCAAGACCTAACTAGTTACTGCTTCTTACTAACAGTTTGGTATAAGAAACAGCTCGTTGAGGTAAGCCAACAGAGACTAGACATGGCTATGCCACATGCCTGTAACACACTAACATTAAAGAAATAGATTCAGAAGTGACTCCTCTAACAAGAGTAATGAGATTCAGATCAATTCCAGGTAAGCATAGGTGCTCTGAAGAAGGACTCCCAGAAAGAGTAATAAAGGCCATGAAGAGACCAGACCATTCATGATGGCAGCCATTTTAGTTGTCATTTTGCTCGCTTCCTCCTTCAAACCGGAATTATGACTGTATATAGCACTCTACTGGGCATGTGCGTGTAAAAGATCTGTCATTTAACACTTGTGTCTCATTTTTATCATCTTTTTTGTGAAGTCTCTGAGTTTGCATATGTAGGTAAAGTGTGATTATAAAAGCTAAAATTAGCACCTTGTTACTAATGTCCCTGTGAAGGAAGTCAATTGTAAATATCGGCCTTAGAGTTTCTTCATAGAGCTGGTGTACTTTGGATGCCTCATCAAAATTCATTATGAGGTAGTAATCGTTGCCATTGTTCATAACAGATTTTGTACTGAAACCTTCTGCTTCTTCAGAGAAGAAACTACCCGAGCCATGTGTTTAGAACTCCACATAGAGCCAGAGGCCATGAACCAGTTCCACTAAAAATGCCCATGCAAGCTGCCACTGTAAAAAAGGAAATGTGCAGGACACACCAAAAGCCTCACATGCCCATTGTGTGCTATCTTTATTGGTATGCTCTAGTGATGCTATGGTGTGTCATTCACATGAACTTTTGGGTGCGTAGTGTGTATAGTGTGCATCACCTTGTCACATGATTAACTGTGATTCTAAATATAGCACATAAGTTAAACATTGAGACTGCTATAGCTAGTCATGCTGTATGGTTTAGCAGCTGGATGTTGAGAAGTGATCGATAACGCTAGAATGTGTATACCTCCTATCACCAGTGATTGCAAAATCACAAACGGGACAGAGAAAAATTGGGCTAAATGTAATAGGCATGCATGCTATATAGCTTGTTATCAGTTGTGTTTTTCATAGAGGTTACTAAAACTCAAACGTGATCATGAAGGCTTCATTTTGATGTGCCTGTTTTAACTGATGATACAGCTTGCTATCAATAGTGTCACAGGCAGTGGCTGCAAAAAAAGACGGCTTGATTTTGATGGATTAAAGGTCAGCTATCTGCTATGGCTAAGTAGTGCGTTTGTATCAATAATGTAGTCATAAAGTCATTCACAACAGGCAGGACTATAGCTATATTATAGCTGTGTGTGAAGCACCCATCTATTATAAAGTCACTGGGCTGCAGGATGATTGCATGCTTGTAAGTGGTGTGTTTATGTGTGCTACTGTCTTTCAGTGTAGGGATCGGTTAGTATGGGTATCTGTTGATAATATGGCTGATACTTCATGTCACAACCTTACCATTACATCACCACATTGATGTTGTCTGCATTGCCAGATTATTCTAGCCATTGGCCTAATCTTAGCCACTACATGGCACTGGCCCACTTCATGGCACTGGCCTAACCTTAGCCACTACATGGCACTGGCCCACTTCATGGCACTGGCCTAATTAGCCACTACATGGCATTGGCCCAACCTTAGCCACTACATGGCACTGGCCCACTTCATGGCACTGGCCTAACCTTAGCCACTACATGGCACTGGCCCACTTCATGGCACTGGCCTAACCTTAGCCACTACATGGCACTGGCCCACTTCATGGCACTGGCCTAACCTTAGCCACTACATGGCACTGGCCCACTTCATGGCAATGGCCTAACCTTAGACACTACATGCATTGGCCTAACCTTAGCAAGGGGGTTGACAAATTGTGTGGCCAAAAAAGGAAGCAGCAAGGGGACTCTTTACGTTCAGGAAGTCTTCAATAATTTATTTCAGGATGGGGCATTTATTTACACAATGCATGCCTCAACTATACAGTTCCATAGACACACTTTAATAAATTGACAAATTGTGTAGCCAAAAAGGAACAAGCAAGAGCACTGTTTACATTTTGGTATTTTGATTTCTGAATGGTATATAGTTTTATTGATCGACATTGGACAAACAATACTTTGGTTAGAAAGAGTAAGCTGTTAATATATGACATTTATGCTCTATTATCCATAAACAATCCTCCAGACTTTGCTAACTGCATCATATCAAATAGTTGACATCTGCTTAAAATAGTGAACCTAATAAAATCTAGGGAACTATTAATCACACTTTTTAGCATGTTGTTGGTAAAGGGTAGAATCCACACTTTAGGTGTAACAGTGTTAATACGATTACGTAACTGACACTTGGTACCTTACCATGTGACTAACAGAAAATTGGTGGCTGAAGTCAAGACTCCCCATTCCTAGTACAGGGTCAGACTGAGACTGTAGTCTACACAGTCTCCCTCATTAAAACATTAAAGTTGAGCCTGTTAAGGTCACCACACGCACAGCACAGTGTGACACGACATTAAAGTAACTAAAGAATACTTCAAAGAAAGATCATTCATCGGCTGACCATACACAGTTCCTTTCTCATGTATTTGTAACAACATAACCAACATAACCTACATGTTCATAATAGCTTTAAATAAAAAATTGTAAATTTGAACACGTATAACACACAAAATTTGTACATGTCATAGCACATATTATAATTGATTTATAAATGTACACAATTTTTATTTTTAATGGAGCAATTTTTTAATCAGTTCGTACACGTAGGTGCAATGCGAGTTGTCACGATTGTTGCGTTCCTCATCCGATGCTTGAACCTATCAAAATACAAACTTAAAGTGACACAATTACATATTACCAAACACAACCAAAAATAGAAACCACAAAACAACCAAACCACACCTCAAATCACCTCACGAGCCTGGACCAATGTATCCCACCCTAAAATGCAAAGACCGTCCAGCCTCTCACTCCACTATAAGAAGGATAGCCCTTCTAGCGGACCCATAAACACATGCCCCAAGCATCCACCCCACTGACTCAAACCACAAACCTGCCCTACAGGGTGTAAAGTACCCCTCCTGCCCAATCCATGACCCGCACGGGGATCACAACCCATCTCTCCACAAATACAATCATTACCAAACCCAACCCTCCCCCAAGCAACACTCCCACCCAACCTGCCGATATTGCAACCTAGCTCAACAACATAACCAAACCCAAACCTCCCACCAAACCAACAATGTTCAGCCCCCCAAGCAACTCCTCATCCAAACCACCAGTACTCAATCCTCATGCAACACAACCGAAACTCGGCCCACCAAAATCCCAAACAAAACAAACATTAACAGGACACATGACCCAGCACATAACCTCCCGAAGTCATGGCAACAGGAGTCCACACCCAATGCAACCAGCAGTCATAGCAACAGTAGTCCACACCCCACGCAACCAGAAGTCATGGCAACAGGAGTCCACACCCCATGCAACCTGCATTCATAGCAGCAGGAGTCCACACCCCACACAACCAGCAGTCATAGCAACAGGAGTCCACACCCTATGCAACCAGAAGTCATAGCAGCAGGAGTCCACACCCCATGCAACCAGAAGTCATAGCAACAGGAGTCCACACCCCATGCAACCAGCAGTCATAGCAACATGAGTCCACACCCCACACAACCAGAAGTCATAGCAACAGGAGTCCACACCCCATGCAACCAGCAGTCATAGCAACAGGAGTCCACACCCCATGCAACCAGAAGTCATAGCAACAGGAGTCCACACCCCATGCAACCAGCAGTCATAGCAGCAGGAGTCCACACCCCACTCAAAAGGTGAGCGAGGAAGAGTTCAGCCCTCCACCCCAGTGACAAGAGCAGCCCCACCCATTGCTCTTTATCTGCTATCCCCTCCCTCTAAGGATGCATCAGGACAAAGATGGAGGCATGTATAGTTCTGGAGCATTCGATCTGCCCGCTGATGAGGTAGCTGACCAATCACCAGAGGAAAAACAGACTACATCGCACTCCAAAAGGGCCAAACTAAATTAACTGACATTCTCCTAAGCTTAGTGTACTTGTCCTAACCTTAAAGTGTGTATAGTTTTTGTGTTTTGCTTTTGCATGTTGGCTATAATCATGTTTTTAACAATACTCAAATTTGTTCGTCCTATTCCCGAAAAGTCGGAGCAGCAATATTCATAAGAGTTTGGTTTAAGTATATATTTTTGGAATGCTCTCAATGAGCTCTATGCAATGTGTGTTTTGTTTTGCCACTCAAAGTCAAATGGGAAGTAGTTGTATTTACAAGACCACCTCAAACTTAAATGATTTTTCTTACGATGGTGATAAGTAGTAGATTCATATACTAACACAGGTTGCATTCCCTAAAGTGTGTATATTCATGAATCTGAATATAAATAATCTTCATATAATCTAATAGGAAATAGAAGTGCTCTAATTTTTTATAGGTTATAGCACTTCAGCCTCCATTTTGTTGTTGCTATGGCGATTAACCACTCCTTTTGTTGTTGACGGTGTACTCCAACCATCTCTCTACAACCTCATGAAATTATTTTACAGAAAAATACCTAAGTATGAGATAGATATGAATACTTTTGTGAAAAGTTTAATTTAATACTAATAGCCGGTGAACCACCCCCTCCCTTTAGCAGTATTTTAGCATCCTAAATTATGGTTGGGCTAAAGAACAAACACGCTCCTCATGCTTGGAATCCTTCGCCAAGAAAACAGCAATAACATTAAAAGCCGTGAAGCTCCTCGAGGATCTTGTCTAGCATCCTTTTCCTCCATCACTACAAGTCTTGTCTAGCATCCTTTTCCTTCATCACTACAAGTCTTGTCTCCTTTTCCTCCATCACTACAAGTCTTGTCTCCTTTTCCTCCATCACTACAAGTCTTGTCCAGTATCCTTTTCCTCCATCACTACAAGTCTTGTCTAGCATCCTTTTCCTCCATCACTACAAGTCTTGTCCAGCATCCTTTTCCTCCATCACTACAAGTCTTGTCCAGCATCCTTTTCCTCCATCACTACAAGTCTTGTCCAGCATCCTTTTCCTCCATCACTACAAGTCTTGTCCAGCATCCTTTTCCTCCATCACTACAAGTCTTGTCTAGTTTCCTTTTCCTCCATCACTACAAGTCTTGTCCAGCATCCTTTTCCTCCATCACTACAAGTCTTGTCTAGTTTCCTTTTCCTCCATCACTACAAGTCTTGTCCAGCATCCTTTTCCTCCATCACTACAAGTCTTGTCTAGCATCCTTTTCCTCCATCACTACAAGTCTTGTCTTGTCTCCTTTTCCTCCATCACTACAAGTCTTGTCCAGCATCCTTTTCCTCCATCACTACAAGTCTTGTCTCCTTTTCCTCCATCACTACAAGTCTTGTCCAGTATCCTTTTCCTCCATCACTACAAGTCTTGTCTAGCATCCTTTTCCTCCATCACTACAAGTCTTGTCCAGCATCCTTTTCCTCCATCACTACAAGTCTTGTCTAGTATCCTTTTCCTCCATCACTACAAGTCTTGTCTAGCATCCTTTTCCTCCATCACTACAAGTCTTGTCCAGCATCCTTTTCCTCCATCACTACAAGTCTTGTCCAGCATCCTTTTCCTCCATCACTACAAGTCTTGTCTAGCATCCTTTTCCTCCATCACTACAAGTCTTGTCTAGTTTCCTTTTCCTCCATCACTACAAGTCTTGTCCAGCATCCTTTTCCTCCATCACTACAAGTCTTGTCTAGTTTCCTTTTCCTCCATCACTACAAGTCTTGTCTAGCATCCTTTTCCTCCATCACTACAAGTCTTGTCTAGCATCCTTTTCCTCCATCACTACAAGTCTTGTCTTGCATCCTTTTCCTCCATCACTACAAGTCTTGTCTAGCATCCTTTTCCTCCATCACTACAAGTCTTGTCTTGTCTCCTTTTCCTCCATCACTACAAGTCTTGTCCAGCATCCTTTTCCTCCATCACTACAAGTCTTGTCTAGTATCCTTTTCCTCCATAAGTCTTGTCTAGTTTCCTTTTCCTCCATCACTACAAGTCTTGTCCAGCATCCTTTTCCTCCATCACTACAAGTCTTGTCTAGCATCCTTTTCCTCCATCACTACAAGTCTTGTCTCCTTTTCCTCCATCACTACAAGTCTTGTCTAGCATCCTTTTCCTCCACCACTGCAAGTTGAGTAGTGCATTTATTTCAGAAAAGCCAAGTGATTTGACAAAAAATCTGAAAAATTGGTAAGGATTATCAATGAAATAAACACACTTAGGTGTGCAATCACCTTGAACATTTTTGCTGCAAAAAAGTGAATCAGTTGGTTTACTGAGCTTACAATCTTCAACAAAACTAGTAAATTACTTGTGTATGTGTGCATATATTTATTATGGCAGAGAGAGAATAACATCTGCTATGATGATTTTGGTCATTGAAGGAGGCTGCTTAATTAACAAGATATTTATCAAGAACAGAACAAATAAAAACAAAACCTCTCTCCCTCAAAGTATAAATGTGAGTATTTGTCTGTCTGGTGTGGGTGTGTGGCTTATATAGACCCAGCTGCCTTTGTGCCCACCAACACAGTCACACTTCATTGGAAACCTCCAAAGATTTTGGGAGAGCCACTGGGAAGGCCACACCCACAAAGCTTTGAAACAGCCATAACAGCCCAAGGGCAGATAGAGGGATGCTGGGTCGATTTAGGAGGTGAGAGGGGTCATCTCAAAATACCTCCTGGAGCCAAACGCATCCAATTATTGAATATTGAACAATGCTGCTGAAGGATGACATCATTGTAATTTCGTTAGGTCAACTGAGAGTTCATTGAGAGGTTAACATCAGCTAGCCAATCAGTTTCCAAGCTGGATGCTTTGGGCCTACATGTGGCACATTATTGGAAGCCCCTTATTCCAGGAAGAGGCTCTACGCCATGCCCCCTGGCCACTACATGGCCCCCCCTCCCTCCTGCCCCCCAAGTTACAGCCATATTGGTCAACTATGAGGCAGATACAGGTGGGGGGTCGGCACTGAAGTGATTTTTAGGGGGGCAGGGGGATGGGCTAAGTCAGGAATACCCACCCATAGTGCTAGTATTTCTGTTAGCTCTGTGTGAGTGTGTGTGTGTGTGTGTGTGTATTTATGTATAAAAGGATGGAAGAAAAAAATAATTCACCAATTATGTAAACCACAAATATTTAAATGACCCTTGACCTTTTAAAGCTTTAAAAGTAATGAACATAATATTATATTTCTTATTTAAATCTTGACTCTACTTTTGGTGAACATGATCTTTGGACAAGCCAATTCAATTTCGATATTTTGCCTTGTATAATATTATATACATATATATATATATTATACATGTACTGTATATATATATACATGCATATAACCTGTAGGGTTTCATTTAGGGGGGGGGGGGGGCGACAACATTTTTGCCCCCCCCCCTTGGAATTAAAATTCATTAGAAACTTTGTCACATCTTTATACTAATTTCATTATATAGATATTTTGATGATATATTCTGCATCGTAAAGAGAGACCCAAAGAAGAACTCTTTAAACATTATGAATATCATCATGTCCAAAATCACGTTCACCATAAAGTTGGAGAAGGAATTTAATGACCATCATGCTCCCCCATAATATCCCACTTGCCCCCCCCCCCCCCCCCCCCCCCCCCCTTGGACAATTTTCTAAATGAAACCCTGATATTAGGTATAATATATACATGATATGCAGGTATATATACAAGTAGGTAATACAAGAAAAGAGAGCACATCAAACACACACACATACAGTCATACACACACACACATCTTTAACACTTACTTGTGCAATGGCTACTGCAGGAATTTCACATTTACTTGCGGCATAGAATAGGCTAGCAGCGTCAGGGCAGTGCACATTGCTACCCCCCTGGGGGGCATATTTGGTAGCTGCTCGTATGTGCACACTCTGGAAACAAGAGCAGAGCAGATTCAAGTCACGCAATCAACACTGCCACACTGGACACCTGCACTGGACGCCACAGTGTGCCACACTAGACGCCTGCACTGGACGCCACAGTGTGCCACAGTGTGCCACACTAGACGCCTGCAATGGACGCCACAGTGTGCCACACTAGACGCCTGCACTGGACGCCACAGTGTGCCACACTAGACGCCTGCACTGGACGCCACAGTGTGCCGCACTGGACGCCACAGTAGTGGGCTACACATGTTGCACACACTTCAACTCACCACATTGGACAGGTAACTATCCCCTCCCAGTCTGCACAACTCTGTCACGTGACTAGCTTCGGCAGTGTAATCAAACGAACTTGAGGGACTGGAGACTAACACGACACTGTTGCTAACCAGCTCAGGATCTCCCTGTCCTGGTTGGCACTCTCCACTGTAGACCAACAGCGAAGGGCAGCGCTCAAACTTAGCCAGCAACTGATTAAACCTCCTGCCTGGAGCACGGGGTTTCTCTTTGGAGTGGACCACGTAGAGATCCAAGTAGCCAATGGCGGTCGACTTCTAATGAAGGCAGGAAATCAAAGAGTTTGTTGCAAGTTTATGGTATGTATCATTTGGCTAGCACAAACCAAAATACAAGTACTAGTCTGGGAAATAAGCTCTCATGTTATTTATGTTAGCACTAGACAAAAACGATCTCAAGTTGCAATCTTTGAAACCAAATGATGGGAGATTGGAAAGCTTCTGGGCCACTTCTTTCTGGTACATCAATTTTTGTTTTAACAACTCTGTATTGTGTACATATAAAATTACAGAATATCAATACACAACAAGACTGCTTTATTCTAAAAGCTTCTCTCTTGGAGGAAAGTTATTTCTGGGAGTCAATGTTGCTGTGTATACAGCCATTGTGGTGATGATTACAATATTTGCAGTGATTGTATTCCTCAATTGACAATATGCTACATGCCTGCATAGTCTGTGAGGGAGGTGGTGATGGTGAGGGAGGAGATGATGGTGAGGGAGGTGATGATGGTGAGGGAGGAGGTGGTGAGGGAGGTGATGATGGTGAGGGAGGTGATGATGGTGAGGGAGGTGATGGTGAGGGAGGTGATGATGGTGAGGGAGGAGATAATGGTGAAGGAGGAGATGATGGTGAGGGAGGTGGTGAGGGAGATGATGATGGTGAGGGAAGAGATGATGGTGAGGGAGGTGATGGTGAGGGAGGTGATGGTGAGGGAGATGATGGTGAGGGACGAGGTGATGGTGGGAGAAGTGATGATGGCGAGGGAGGTGATGGTAAGGGAGGAGGTGGTGATGGTGAGGTAGGTGATGATGGTGAGGGAGGTGATGATGGTGAGGGAGGAGGTGGTAAGGGAGGTGATGATGGTGAGAGAGGAGGTGATCATGGTGAGGGAGGTGATGATGGTGAAGGAGGAGATGATGGTGAGGGAGGAGATCATGATGAGGGAGGAGATCATGGTGGTGAGGGAGGAGGTGATGGTGAGGGAGGAGGTGGTGAGGGAGATGATGGTGAGAGAGGTGATGATGGTGAGGGAGGAGATGATGGTGAGGGAGGAGGTGGTGAGGGAGGTGATGGTGGTACCAGTTTACAGGCAATGGCTGTGTGTGTGTGTTCTCTGTCATGGCACTTGAGGTATAGTCACATGCACACAAAGTTAGGCCCAAACCTCACAAATTCCTGACATCACTGAATGCCTACTAAATATCCCAATCCTGTTCCTTAAATTGTTGCCATAATAACACAAGCCCCATAATTAGAACATTAGAGAGCAGCACTGTCTTGAGTCCTAGTGGTGTCAACTTTTCCAGCATAATTATGGTATTTAAAACTTGACAGATATCTCCATCCAAGGGAAAAGTAGGGAAGAAGGAGGGGGAAAAAAGAAGGGGAAAAAGGGGGGGGGGGAAGGGGAAAAAAGGAATTTTTTTTTTAGCTGAAGCCACAATTTGTGAAAGTTGAAAATTTCACCTGCAGTTGTAGCATAAGGTTATGTGTGTGGTACACCTCAATAGCGACCCAATCCTTGGCCGTTGGCTAGGGTGAGCTCTATATAGGGTGTTTATCTTACGTAGCTTCTTACCCTTAGCTCATATCCTGCGACAGTTGACAACCTCTCTCCTCTCGTCAGGGTGTTGCAGAAATTAAACATGACCTCATCCTTCACTATCCATAAAACCACAGGATTGGACATTTGCGAAGGTACCCGAGGTGTAAGGTTCACTTCAGTGCTGGCTATGATAAAATAAACAAACAAAACTTAACAGATACTCCCCACAACTTCAAACAAGTCATACATGTACATGAGGTGACAGGGAGGGTGCCAGGGAGGGTGACAGGGAGGGTGACAGGGAGGGTGACAGGGAGGGCGACAGGGAGGGTGTTAGCTCTCCCTATGTTGGAATGACCCACACTTCAGAGCTGTGGCCACACAAGTTCAACATTAGTTGCCCCACACAACTCCACCTACAGATGCATCACAGGCCACCTTACAGTGAAGGAAATGTGCTGAAGGAAGCACACTGGTTGGACTTGTGGGGTTCTCGTCCTGGTCCTCAGGGGAGACAGCTGCATTTTTTTAAAACTTGTGGTTACAACTTTAGAGCTCTATAGATTCTACAAACTTCATGGTATGGACTTGATATATAGCTCAAAAGATAGGTCTCTCTGTGTGCTCTCTTTTGATACTAAAATATGTTTCATAGTATAACTATAGGCAAGTTACTAGACCCTAAAGTGGAGGGACCTCAAAAACCTGCATCCCAAAGTCCCCATCCAGAATAACTCGAGATATATAGCTAAGTGCCAAAAAAAATTGAAATTGGTAGAGTGGCTAGAGGAAGCCCTAGAGCATTCAATCACCTTTTTCAATAAGCGTTAAAAATTTATTACCTGGTCAAGCACGCGGGTGCAAAATTGAGGGCATTCCTTGCCCCTTTCAATGAGTTTTATTGGTCTGAAAAATGTTTTCGGCTCCAGTTTCCCACAACTGCATCAATGATATGCTCCATGAGATCCAGCTACCTAGTGGAGTTTCTGGTTACATTCGCTCGCTTGAAACCCAAAACTTTGCTGGAAAATCCCCCCGTGTTCCTGGGATCATCAACTGCATGAGGTCAAGATGCATCCAAGAAACCTGCAAGCAGGGCTTTTCAAGGTAACTTATCATCAGCCATTAAGCACCCACAGATGCTGGCCAAATATGCGAGTTTTGGATTAATAAGCGATATTGTATCCCATCATTGCACTACTAATCAGCCGTAAATGACTTACTTGCTGAAGCAATAAAGAAATCAAATGCACTTGCCACAATACTTATCTAATCATGGCTCGGCCTAACAACTTCAGCTTGAGAGGCTGTTCTACATCTTCCCTCGCTCATGAACAGTCCTCGTCTCTCTCACTTATCAACTAAAGCCCTAACATATTTGTCGACAGTCACCATTAGGCCCATGATCAAGGATCTAACCACCATGGACCTTTTACTTTCGTTCCAATCTGATCAGGTCGGGGTGGGTAGGGGGGGGGTTGGTTGGGGGGTTGGGGAGAAGAGAAAGATGATGGTGATGTTCTCTTGGAGGCCACCATATCGGTGGAACAGATAAACCAAAAGATCCTTCCCAGGGCTGTGAGAGCATATAGTTATCCGACTGAAACAAGGTCAAGTGGTCCTTGAAGCTTCTGGAGCTCTCGGCTCAATGGAGGCAACGTACTGATATCTGTGCACTGGACGAGAGAACAAAAGGTGTGGAGCAGACATCAGCACATTACATTGTTACGAGCTGCTTCAGACACGCACTACTTGCTCCTCTAAACCTAAACTGCTGGAGATATCGGGTCGAGGCCAGTTGGGTGTGCCCTTTGCAGTTCTCCCTCTTGCACATCCTAAACATGTCCCAAGGCCCATGATCGCTCCACTTGGAGACACGAGCGTCTATCCTTTTAGCTCACTTCTCTCACTGGAGAATAAGATCTTGCAGGATTTGGGGCTTCTAAAAACCCAAAATCCACTATTCCTCCCTCCAGAAATCCTCATCACTAAAGCACGACCAGATATCGTGGAATTCTAAATCAGGATTTTCTCCTCATCGAACTTTCAATTCCTTACAAGTCACCAATTTCCATCGCAAATGCACAGTCGGAAAACAGGCAAGGCTAGTAATTATGACACACTTTTTGAGTGATCTGGAAACCAGAGGCTTCTCTGCCACATTGCTAGCAACTGAGATTGGCACACTTGGACAGTCCCATCCCGTCCAGTCCTGGTGTTCAGAAGTCACCTCAACCACACTGTCCTGGTGTTCAGAAGTCACCTCAACCACACTTTCCATCCACGAGCTAACCAGGTACAGGAAACCTTGACGATGAGATACGGTCGAGTGGCTATCTCTCCCTCCCAAACCATTTCTTTGACAAATTTTTTTTTTTAACAGCTTTGGAATTCCCATCAATCGCTCATTACTTCACATTTTTTATTGTTCATTCATTTAACCCTCGCCAAGACAAATTAGCTTCTTTTATTTTCTTTTATTTTCTTATATTGCAACCTTGCAGTCCAAGGGACCCTTCCCTGTGGTGTCTATTCACTTGTGAAAAATGGTGAGCAAAGTGGGAAGTCAGATGGAAAACTTGGTATTGCCACACGTGGGGTATCTATGTGTCTATGTGTCACCTACGTGCACCCATAAAATAATAGGAACGGGTCACCTGACCTTAAATGATGCGGGCTTATATAAACTGGGAATCGTCGGCAATAGCAGATTTGAAGCTAGATTGGCCCGGCCGCATGCGTTGCACGGGGAGGTGAGTTTGAAGAATGCTCGTTTAATAACTGATACACGCCCTTACCAGATAGCAGAACAAGCTAGCCAGAGGCAGGAGAAACAACAAAGCAAAGACTCGAACAAAACAATTGACAAAACAACAACCCACAAGCCATCTTTAACCACCTCTCCACTACCTCATACACACTTAAAAAATATATATTTTAGCTTGAGGTGAGAATGAGCTGCATGGTTAATAGCTCAGGAAAGGATGATGGGAATAGTTACTCAGTTGTCAACATGCTCTAGCTTTTCTTATCCTTCGCTCACCACTTGATGCCTAGCATTCATTGCTAGTAGTGGAGTCCTCCATACATTCAAGTGAAAATAAACAGCTGGGAATTTTATGATAGAACCTTAATTAACTCATTACTAACCTGGGGGGGGGGGGGGGGGGGGGGTCAAAAGTACCCTACTGCAACAAGCGTTTTTGAAAATGATATTACTGTACCAGTTTTTATCATAGGAAAATGTTTCACATATAATTAGATAGCTTACAGTCTAAAGTTCATTTTGATATTGAGTTTGTCTATGATTAGTATATAAGATTCTCGAGTGAAATGGCTAGGAATACTTTCACGGCTAAAGAAGTAATAGCCTTCCTGGATAGTGACGAGGAGTAGTGAATTTGAAGAGAAAGAAACAAGAGAAAAGACTCAAAAACAAAATTGCCCTAAGTGTAATGTACACCTGTGCCATGGTAAATGCTTTGAAAGATACTATACTTTTCCAAATATTGATTTTTCAACATGATGTAATCCTAGTAATATTTTGTAATGTAATTTCAAAATGTGGTCAAAGTTATGCGATATTTATCGTTGCTATGGTAACTATAATGTAAAGTTTAGATCATATTATATTATGATATATATATTGCCTATACTAATTCCCTTTAGTTTCAAAGAAAGGGTGAAATTTTCTATATTTAGGTAATGAATTAAGCAACTACCTCGTAGAGGATCGTGCAGTCCTACTTCCATCAAATCTGGGACAAATCGGTAAACCTCATCGACTTGCTGTTTGTTAAGAAAAGCAAGACATCGACTGAATTTAATGTACATATCAAGGTCATTGCGCTCTTGAACTCTGCTCAACACACGACTATAGGAAGCGTCACTGTCCTCTTCCAGCCAATCTTTCTTCTCTCTTGAAGTGATGATATCCATTACGACAAATGGCACCAGAGTCTTCTTTATCATCTCAGTGATGACTTCCATGTTGTTCGCGGTATACTCCTTATAAAGCTCCGAAAGTTCATCTCTAGTGTATAACCTTGCCATGGCCAAGATCTTTTATCAAATTGGAAAGGGTCACCTACATCGCGGCTCGCGTTCCAACACTTTGCCGACCCTTTATCATAATTTAATTGTCGACTATCACCAAGTACGTGCAAACAATAAATGACTACTAGAAAATTTTAATGATTATTACATTTTGTTTGGGGATGCCGATGGGAAAAAAGGGGGAGAGATGCCAAAGACATAGGACCCTAGGTGCCAAACATTAAGTATTTCCTCTTCTCCCACCAGTGAGCACATTTCCCATTACAATTCTGTCTACCCTATCCAACACCTTCACCCCTGCTACTGATCTACCCAACATTAGGTCTACTCTCCCTTCTTCATCTTCATTTCTCCATTCTACCACCCACTCTTCAATGCCCTCAACAATATCTAATAATCTTTCTCGATCACCAGCTAACTCCCCACAGTACAACAAGAAGTGTACGACATCTTCCACAACACCTTCATGACATAGCTCACATCTACCATCCCAGCACATACCACACCACACCTTGTCACCCAAGAGTCCCCCTGATGCCGTCCTTAACCTAAATCTCAGCCTCACTTCCCCTGTTACTGATTCCTCTTACATACCTTTCTTGTCCAAACTCATCTTTAGCTAACTTATACCACTTGAGGCTTGGTTTCCCTCCAATTCTTCCCGCCACTCTTCCTTATTAATATCCCTTACGCAATTTCTCCATGCTGCACTTGAGCCTACTAGCTCCAATGCTCCTTCCCCCCACCCCCCTCCCAAACTTCCTTTTTAGCTCACAAAACTCTGCCCACCAACCTGGACAATCACTTACAACTTTTTTCACTAGCCAATCTTCACTCATTCTCTGCAACCTCCATCCAAATAACACTTTCTTTTCTTTCTTTCTTCCAGCCTCCTCCAGCCCAGGTCCCCTCTTACTGCCACCCCCTGCAACTGTATTACTCCCTTCAACCAGTTTCCTCCCAACGCTCTCTTGAATCGTTTCCAAATTCTTCTTGCAGGCTGTCTTCCCTCCTATCCACCACACTTCAGATGCATGCTCTAGACGTGTCCTAGCTAGCAACTCCCATATTAGTTTACCTCTGTCCATCTCCATTTCTCCGTTTACCCTGCTCATATAACCAATTCTTAACTTCCATTTCTCTGCCTTTTCCTTCATCTTCTCCAAATGAACATCCCCATCAGACCACACACCAAGATATTTGAAGGCTTCCACATTCTCCATTCTCTCCTCATTAATCTTCCACTCTCCTCCACTACACTTTCCGTCATTGACTTGCTCTTTTCGTTATTAAACCTAAATCTCCCTTTCATTGCATACTCCCCCTCACGACATCCAACATCATTTGTAACTCCACCTGATCTCTTGCTAACAGTACAATATCATCTGCATACAACAACCCACCACATCATGTTCCTTCCATTTCAATCCCTAACCTTT
Source organism: Cladorhizidae sp. MBARI D1340-BT2 (assembly GCA_028752905.1). Taxonomy (NCBI): domain Eukaryota; kingdom Metazoa; phylum Porifera; class Demospongiae; order Poecilosclerida; family Cladorhizidae; species Cladorhizidae sp. MBARI D1340-BT2. The sequence continues at coordinate 18,990,017 of JAQNBH010000009.1, forward strand.
TTCCCTCCAAATCCTTCAACAATCCCATGACATACATACTCTATCGAGGACAAAGGACAACCCTGTCTCAGTCCTGCCTCCATTTCAAACCACCTAGACCCCTTTCCACCTAACACACTTGACTGAATTCCTTCATACAAGCATTTGCACACATTAACAAATTCTTCCTGAACTCCGTACCCTCTCATCTTCATCCACAATCCTTCTCTCCACACAGATCATATGCCTTGCTTACATCCAGAAATGTCTGTTGCCCCTGTGACCTCATTTTGTCACACACACACACACACACCTCAACACTAGGAACTGGTCAGCACATCCTCTCCCTGGCCTAAATCCACCCTGATCCTCTGTTAGTATATACTTCTCTGCAAACCTACTGAGCCTACCTGCCAACATTTCTTGCCATCACTTTTGCCACACAACTCCCAAGAGCTATCCCTCTGTAATTACTAGTGACCTCCTCATCTCCAGCTTTAAAGAGTGGCACAGTATAACTCTGTCTCCAATCATTTGGCGAAAACTTCGACTCCATCACCAAATTAACTAGAGAACATAACACTTCCACCATTCTATTCCCACCATAATACTTCGACATCTCGTTAATTATGCCATCAGGACCAGCCTTTTCAACCCCTTCACAATGTTGTACATCTCCTGGAATCCAACCTGCTGCATCATCCAGTTAATTTCTTTAGCTTTAGACTCTAGGTTATCAATTGGAACATCCCTGACCTGGACACACTCCCTAATCCTCCTTCCCAATGCTTGACCAGAACCTCCAGTATATCCTTCCTCTTCTCCACTACAACTCCATTTTCCTCTCTCACTCTCCGAATTTGACATTGCTTCTTCTTTCCGTCCAAAATAACTCACAGCTAGTCCCTCCTTGCTCTTTATTGTAGCCTTCCTCAGTCTCTTCTTTTCCAATCTAATCAACCTCTTCACATGTCTTCTTGCACTCTTATATTCCTCCCATTGCCGTAATGATCTTTCTTCACCTACATTCACCCCTAGACTCTCTAAGCTTCCTACAGGACACTTGTCGGGCTTGGATGGCTACTTCAATGTCACGAGACCACCAGCCCTTAGATCTGTCTGTTAGTTTTTCCCCTCCATATATCCAACTCAGCTGCCCAAAGCACAATGTGTCTCCACAGTTCCCAAATTTGTTGTACACCTTATCTGTCCTTTCCCATCCCTAGCCCTGCCACATATTCCTCCCAACCTCTGAAACCCTTGCTCACCATATGTTGATCTTCTTCCCAATCCATCTTACCATCAACCTTCCATTTATTAGATTATGATCTGACCCTAGATTAATTTCTCCACTGTCCTCAATCACCATCTTATCTATAACTAACCCCTTTGTCAGTAAGATATCATCTATCACTGACCTCCTTTCTCCCATCTCCACCTTCCACTACACTGCGATACCTTATTCTCGATACACCTCCACCTTCCACTACACTGCGATATCTTATTCCCGATACACAAGTTACACCCCAACCAGATCCAACAACCTCTTACCATTCCTGTTAGGCGACTGCTCTGACCCTAATCCTATGTGGGCATTAAAATCACATATTGGAATTACCTCACAGCCTGCTTCCTGATGTTCTGCCACCTTAGCTTTCATCACCTCAAACAACTCTTCTGATTCCTGACCCTTCACCCTTTCCGGGTTAACATACATCACACACACAATCACATTATTGCTCTCCTCTGCTTTCAATTCCACCTTTCTTCCATCCTAGGTCACAGCCTAGACCAGATGCTCTTCTTAACCAGCAGCCCTACACCCCCACTTGCACGCTTGCCTCCTATCCTATTGTACCCGTATCAATCATATCCGGGTAACCTCCCCTCCATGCTCAAAAATGTTTCTGCCAGCCACAGCACATCTAAATCCTTTCTTTTCAAGATGCACTTAACGTCTCTTACCCATCATCCTCTACAGTTTAGGAAACCCACACCTAAAACTCTGGCACCCCCCTCTCCCCCAGCTACCTGGTATGAGAGTACTTTGCTTTTCATTTCTCTCCTGTTCCGATACTGTGCTAGGAGACTTTGAACTTGTAGCATAACGTCACTCAAGCAGTCATCCAACCCATCTTTCCCAGTTTTCAGGTCCATCACCCCCACTGCTCCCACTGGTTGATCTTCCTTTTCCTGTTGCTGCATTAACTGTCTTTGTCTTGTCTTCATTTCCACCTGCTTGCAAGGCTCCTGGCTCTTCACTCTGCTCTCCTTTCTGGATGCCTGGATTAACCCCACCACTTCTCTCCCTCGTTGCCGATCCTTCCTCCACTCTTCTCCATTTCAATACACCCCCTTGCATAGTTTCTCCCATCGTTTGATCCACTGGAACCACCCCCTCACCCTGTTCTGACAGTCTACCTCGCACACTATGTCGATACCTACATTCCTCCGTGGCACTCTCCATTTCTTGTACCGTTCTTTCTTTTTCAAGGTAAATGGCCTCCCCACCAGCTCGTTCGTGGCACCTGAAGATTTTCCCCTTTTGACTTTTTTGTCATATATAGGCACACTCAACGATGGTTGGATGACCTGCTTCCTGTTCCCTCCTTCTTCAGACACAGACTTCTGATGAGCATCTGCTCCGTATCCCTTTAACAGCAACCTTGTCCTCCCAACTCCCTCATCATTTATTTTGGTCTGTACGAGAGCCCCTACCATTGTTTCTTTAGCACCTTTATTAACCTCTACCATCACCTGTTTTAACTTCCTCCCCAAAACTTCAATTCTTCTGTTTATGCTCTACCTGCTTTTCCAATTTTTCCACCCTCAACAGAACATTAGCCAGCACATCATCCATTTGATGAGTTTCCATCAATTTGAAATTAATCCACACATCACCACTCTCTCTATGTTCCAGCTTCTTTAACACATCCCTCGTCAATACATGTACAGTGTTGGTGACATTAGTATCTACTAACCCACCATCTCTCTCGTCCCCATACTCCTCCTTAACTTTCTCTATTAGATCCTGCTTCCTTAACATAACCTTATCACTGAAACATCTTACTACACTATTCATTACTCCTTCTTGTGCCTCTTTTCGGTTCTTCACATCATTGAATATATGTGGCAGAAATCCAATGAGATCAATGCCAACCTATAACGGTGTGTGTATATATATCAGGAATTCTTGATAGCTGTTTCCAAACTTCAGGTTCCACAGGTATTGGATGGAGCTGTGCAGAGGATGTGGTAAACTTGTCATTGACTCTCTGACATTTGTCACAAGTCGTTTAACATCACTGGTCAGGTCAGGTTTCCAATAGAATCTTGAATAAATCTTGTGCATTTTGTCCCGACACAAATGACCACCTAGAACATCAGTAGTAACTAACAATACTATACCTGTATGTGAGGTGTGACATGCATGCATCACTCACTCTTTTTCTTCAACACAAATTCTCCATGGTGAACCTTGTTTGCTTTTCTCGTAGAGGTCTTGAAATACAAGGTGCCACCTTTGCATTTGTAGTTATTTAATGCCTGTAAGTAAACACAATTAAAGGCTCGGGATGAGCACTAGAGTTGTGTATATGCATAATAATATCCTCTAGTGTAGAAGGAAACATTAATTACCCTTTATCATCTTAATAAATTACCACTAACAAATCTCTATGTCTATGCTGGCTGTGAAGGCTCTGGACTTACTGTTCTGCACAATTTTTCTAGGGGGCAGATCAATTATTGGTTGTCTCAAGTAAACATGGATATCATTATCTTTAGTGGTAAGTTTAGTGCAAGGGTTTATAGTGTAGTTTAGCTTGCACTAGGGGAGGGGGAGAGGGTGTGAGGGGGGTGGGGTGAAACATTAGCTACCTACCAGCTCTGGAAGAGTACCAGAGCCCTCCCTATAATGATTTGTAAGGTATAAGTAGCTAGACTATTACTCTCACAAGCTAAAAAAATGTACAACTTACTTTCCTGCGCAAGTTTATTTTTTTATCTTTATTTAAGCCACTTGGTAAACACCCTAGTCAAATACTTATATACAAGATCAAAATCAGCTTCCATAGTGTTCAGCCCACAACAGAGCCAGGACTCCTAGTGCTCCTTCCTTGCTCCTACTAAGCAGCTGGCTGATGTATCTTGGGGGGGGGGGGGGGGTGGAGTTTAAAGATTTTTGTTCCCTACTTGCACTTTAGTCCAGTTCTGTACTGAGCACTTAATTGGTATAATTTCATGTATATACAAATTTGCAGCTATAATAGATAGTCCCAGTATTTTTTTTCTTACAAAAGTCACCAACTACAGCTACTAAGGTTTATGAACAAAGCTGTAAAGCCAGTTACTCACACTCTTGAAGGAACTTTCTGCCATTTTCACGATAAATTTTTTTTTTTTTATTAAAAAAATTATACATTATATTTTTAGAGAATGGTTGGGGAATTCATAAAGTTATTTTTCAAAAAGGCTTAAAAGTACTAAATTTTTCTGATGGCAGCAAAGTCATAACACAGTATGCTTGGGTGTGGGTGGAGACAGCTGCCTCCTTCAGACCACAACATTGTGATACACTGCAGTCTACCAAAAAATAGCCAACCTGCAAGTATTCTTGTGGGTGTGGAATATGTATACATTTCCTGGTATGTGAAAATTGCAACTATGCATCACACTTCCTTAAACTTCAGGTTCTGTACAAGAGGGAAAACTGCCATGAGGGCCTGTTGAGAAGATTGCAACAGGTGGTCTATATAATTAACGTTGGTGCCTGCTGTTGATAATTCGGGGACTTTTTAAATGAAACTGGTAAAACATAGAATCCATCACCAAAGAAAACATGCCGTACCATAAGCCACCAATATAAGATACATCATACAGCCTCTGTCAAGGAATAGTATGAGTTGCACAGGAGAACTCCATGAATAGCTGAGAAAAGCAAGGACTCCAGCATTTATACCTCAACATAAGCATTTCAAGCATTATCTTTTGGTCGAAAATATAAGTCTAATTACTCTTGGTATGGGATGCAACCTGCAGTGACACCTTTGCCCCATCCAACCTTTTGGCTGCAGTCACTGAGGCTGGTGCAGTGGCAGCCCAGGCGGAGATTTTGAAGGGTGAAAAGTACGCCCACCTGGACTCGGCATACAAGTTTGTACCTGTGGCGGTAGAGATGTGTGGATCCTTTGGGCCTCAAGCAAAGGCATTCTTCAGGGAGTTGGGACGCCGCCTGAGGTCAGTGACTTATGAAGAGGACTCCCATCAACATCTTCTTCAACGGATTTCTGGTGCTGTGCAGCGTGGGAATGCAGCCTCAGTAATGGGATCTTTGCCATCAGGGTTGGGGACGAGCCATTTCCCTAGTCATCGCATGAACTTTTTAACTTTTTAACTTGAGGTATGGCATGTTGTTCTCTGTCATATGTAATTTTTAATAATAAAAATATATATATTAAAAAAGTCTAATGTTTAATACAAAAACAATACCGAGTAGTGTTTGCTAGTGAAATCAAAAATAATATTATTGATACACTCCATGCAATTGTCACATATGGTGTATCATGTTTCCATATGTCTCGGACATCCTATATCAATAGAGGCATAATTATAGTAATTTTCTTATGGAATGGAAGTGACCACTAAAGTAATTGGCTTCACTTGATTTCCATCTTACCTCTGGCCATGTGGAATGAAAATGCAATAACAAAGGTACCAGTCAATTTGCTAACCAATTAACCATGTCAACAATAGAACATCGCGAGCTGTGAGTCAGTGATGATCTCATACTACTTCCTGTCCAAGACAAATCACAGCGGTTGCCATTGACAGGATGAATTTGGATAAGTTTTGAATTATTCTTCTTGTGCTTGCGTTCTTCTTGTCTTGTGCCTGCCTGAAGTTAATTTCATACTGACTACCCTATTTAGGAAACATCCTATCTCTTTTCCTTGAAAATACATGGTCTAGGAACATTTCAAATGAAACTGATTGAGCATATGATCCAGTACCTTGAAAGCATGCTCCTCCACAAGCAACACAAGTGTTCATCTTGCATCAGGAACTAGGACAAGAATATTTTTAATAATACATTCCATCAGCTGTGGGAAAGTCTATACATCGGAGAACAGAGGAGGTTGGAGACCAGAGTAAAATTAACATGTGGATGCATGCAGATGGGAAAACTCAAGAGGTCTGCCATTGCTAAACATTCATGGAACCACTGCCACCCAATCTTGTTGTGAAAAGACTTCAAATTGAGGGATTTTCTTGTGAAGGAAGCTCTGCACATCCACCTCAAACCTAAGGATCAGAGCTTCAGCAGAGATGTAGGACCTCTAGTTGCTGGATCTCAACTATCAAGACTATGCACAACCATACCCATATTCATCGTTGCCATGGCAGAAGTAAATAATTTATCATGCATCATCACCCTGATGAAGGCCAAACCATGTGAGAACCTTTATCAACAATGGTTTTACAGTGCAAGTGCTTTTGGCCCATGCCCATATATTACTTTATCTTACCACTATTTTAAATGCAATGAAATTCATGTCCTTCTCCATTCTGCATGAGTACTTTTGAGGAAATCACTTTCGATCATTATCTAAACCAATTTCAGTTTCATAATCATGTGTATCAAGGCTAAAGCAATAAGTGCTCCCTGTTTGAGTACTATTATTTTTTAATCTCCTGTGAGCTGATATGACCTTTCACATGAACATGAGCTTCAAGGGAGAGTAGCAAAAAAAAGCTTAGCAGAGTGAAGATGTCGGGAAGAGTTTGTGGACAACATTGCTCCAGGGAATCAGCCAGTGTTTCTGGACGATCTTTTTTTGTGAAACAGGTAACACTTTGATTTCCAATGACAGAATTCTTCATCAACTATATCAGTGCTAGGGAAGTCATTTGAATGGCAATTTGTTTGCCTCTTTTGTGCTGCTAATATGTGCCACTGGTGGTACTAATAGGCAGAAGCTCCTGAAGAGCAACTGCTCGAGTTGTAAATCATGATTAAGACATCGCTTTTGAGAAATGGATTAGTGACAGTTTTCTTGAAGTCTTCATTCAACCTTCAACTGAGGTTTGAATGACATTGCTGGTGCTTACTAACATGTAGCATTCATGCTGGATTTTTTATTACCCATTTTACTGCTGTGTTCAAAAGTATACTCAGAATAATTGTCAATATCTTCCTTCACTCTCTATAACTCACTAGCTACAGCATTCCCTAATGAATGACACACCAGATAGCCTCTACAATTTCCCGCTCCTTTTTTTTTGAGAACATGTCACCATGGAGTAAATGAATTCACAACATTCCAAGGCTTTGAGCAACTGCCATCTTCTTATATTCTGGTGACCAGTTATCAATTTAATGAGGGAAATTGGGATCTCCGTAGAGAATAGTTTACACAACCTGACCAAAAATGGATGAACCAATGACAACCTTCCTCAACCATCTATTTTTTCAACCCAATGAGTGGCTAATACACAGGTACTATGAAGGGGACTTGACTACGTAGCAATTGCTTAGAGAGGGCCTTCTCTTTTAAGAAAGTGTTTTTCAAAAAGTGTTAAGCTCTTCATCTGATCAAAGCAATTTCTGATTCATGGAATATGTCATGAATTCAAGATGGCTAGATTGTGGTCAGCAAAATAAGTATATGATTACCCTTCACAAATGTGTGCTTGATCAGCAGCTTTTGCACTGCTGATTGTAGAGGCACATCATCCCTGATCACACTAACTACTTAAAGACAGCACTCAAAGTTCTCAATGAACTCTCAGTTGACATAATATCTTCTCAATAATCAACTTCAAATTTTATTCACTCGACGTTTCGACTAGATGCTCTAGTCTTCATCAGGAATAAGACTAGAGCATCTAGTCAAAACATCGAGTGAATAAAATTTGAAGCTGATTATTGAGAAGATGATTTCTTCCAAGTTGTTATGATTAGATCAAAAGTGTCAATTGTTCTAACCCTTTCTAACTTGGCAAATGCTACAACTTCACCAATATTGCTTAAAGCAAAGACAGATCACTTCATCAGCTAACACAAGAAACTGGCTGCCTCAAACCTCAGAAACAATGTCAGATAGGATTAAATCATGGCCAATGAGATAATGCCATTTTGTGTTGAGGGAGAAATATACATCGCATTTCCCCCCTTTGTATTTTATTAAGGTGTTAATTGATCTACTGCATCATACATATTCTTTAATTAATTAAGTAGTGCAGAAATTGTCTGGATTCTTATAACTTTCTACACCACCAAAATGGAAACCCCTGTTTAGCAAGGTATATAACTTGCACACTTTTGACAGATCAGGATCATCCATCTTATTTGTGGCCTTAAAAAACCCCAGCATCTTGAAGATATTCTCGATGATCAAGAAGCAAGGAGAGACTACTTAAGGCACTGCTAATTTAATGCAGTTGCATTAAGGCCTATTTACAAGCAAGCCTTTGTCTCCACATAATATTGTAAAGGAGAAGTAAACATGGTCCACAAAGTGTAACACTAACTTGGAACTGATAAGACTCGATGGTCTTAGTGGGTTTAATAAAGTAATGACAACATTGAATGGTGGTGGCTCAAGAAGACATGTGTGACTGGAGGGGAGACTTCACGGATTGTAATCATAATCACTATCAAAAGCAGATGGTGAGTCTAGAGTTCTGGAGTTAATGGAACAGCTATTTAATATACTTACAACTGTCTTCTGGGTCGTTCTTTGTTACTACAGTACTGATTGATGCTGTTTCTTCATACCTGCTTCATACTAACTTGAAATGATGAATGTACCATGTTATACTGAGTCACTTATGAGTCACACCGACAACAAAAATATTCGAAGAAAGGTGCCATACTCTTAATGCAATAACTTCTGAATATGAAGAGGAGGGTAGGGGGAGGGGGAGGGGTGTGTGTGTGCGCGCACATGTAGGAACTGGCCATTGCTATAGTTGCCCATTGCCATAACTATTCTTCTAATTAGGAAGATCAAGATCAAGAGGCAACTCACTGTGGTTGACTACAACATGATCACAAATATTAAGTCTGTATTTTCACAATCCTTAACTGTGACATTTGTAAACTTTTATGAGAGCGCAATACCATATTGACAGTCAAGCATCGGTTTGCCATCCTTTATCATAATATCAGAACTGGTGTGCTAGCATAATTATGTCAGCGCACTAATTTAGGTGTGCTCTCACCCTATTAATCAGCATGCAATGCACATCACTTATGGTGGACAGAGTTGGTCAGAACATGCTGAGATATAATGGCAAATGAAAGCCGGTTAGGATTGTGTTTGTTGCACACACATTCTCCACCACCACTCGCACATATCTGGCCTACAAGACTCAAGGAATTTGAATTTGACGCTCAAGGAAGTAGTGAGTTTGTACAGTGTTTAAAACCTGGAGGTGGGGAACCATTGGGTAACAGTTGGCCATAACCCCAGTGTGGAGTATTTATGCCTGCAGTGACGACCCTAAGCTGGAAAAATCACTTGAAATAACTGTTGCAGAGAAATTCATTATTAAAAAATGTATTGATTGTCCCTACCCAGTACCAGTTAGGAGGAGTGGGGATAGCTGGTTGCAGATTTTTATCTTGCTTCAGCAAGTACTGTTTGTCATGGACAAGACCTTTCCAAATTAAGATTCAGTGAAAGTAAAATAATATTAATGTAAGAAGAAGAGTGAAGACCTGGTCATCTCACAGGTACAGAATAAATGGCATTGTGTTTGTCTGATCCCTAATAGTGGCAGGAAAATGTGGGCCTTATGAACTTTGTGCAAGTTTTTCATCATCATTATGAGTAATTATTACGTTTTCTATAAGCATGAGAAGTATGCAGCTTCAAAGAACAATGTCTTTCCTAAGAAATTGTCACGTAAACAAAATGTTTACAAGTCAGAAACTCAGCCTACAACTTTATGTCATTATGACCAGTTGCTTTCCTGCAATAAAATTGGTTATTTGAGCAAGGAAACAAGACCGGATGCTCTTCGAGGGGTAGGACAGGTAGATTATGTTATATAGTATTGGAGAAATCTCTTTACCTAGGCGAAAACTGTGTGCACCCCACATTTTTTATTATACATAATACATCCTAAATTTCAACTGAGATACTAATACGAACTTTAACCAATTCAGACTGAATAGTACTTAATTTGCAGGCTAACTTGAGCAAGGAAACAAGACCGGATGCTCTTCGAGGGGTAGGACAGGTAGATTATGTTATATAGTATTGGAGAAATCTCTTTACCCGTAGCCTATCAGAAGGCGAAAACTGTGTGCACCCCACATTTTTTATTATTATTATTATTATTATTATTAAGAACTTTACAGCCATGTTGACAGGTGTGAAATGTGTGTGAGTGATATTGGAAATAATGATTGCTGAAGGTCAATGAACCAAGAACTGGTGAAGCCTGAAAATGAAGAAAAGAAAAAGTAAAAGGAACAATACAGAGTTAATCAGAGTTAATCAGGGGTCCTATTAATATTGATCATATGGCATGGTGCGCAAGGACAAAGATAGTGAAAAGTGCATGTGTCGGCTGGGTCAAAGTGATTTAGGAAATAATGCCATAAGTACGGTACCAGTTGTTTCTTGATAGATAATAGTGATTGTGAAATGTCAATAGGAGGCAGTGCATTCCATAGTAGTACAATGCGGTTGAAGTAGAAATGTCTACTGTTGGAGGAGCGAGTGAATTTGTAGTTTAATTTGTGAAGTGAAGATGACCGAGTAGGGTTGGTAGAGAATGATATGTATTTTTGTATGTCAAAGTTGCTCGAACGATCCTTTAACGATTTTACAAGGAAGAGGATGTCTTGCAGTTCGAACCAGTACATCAGTGGTAGTAAGTTTAGGGTAATGAGTCTGGATTTGTAGTCTGATGTGTGATCATTCAAAATGTATTTTGTAGTTCGACGTTGGACCTTTTCCAGCAGAGAGATGTCCTTTAAAAGGCGAGGTCTCCAAAGCTGAGAACAATAGGTTATTTTAGACCTTATCAATGAGATGTATAGGGATTTTTTTACAACTGTAGAAGATGAGGATTGGAAGGTTCTCCTTATCAGGTTAAGAGCAAAATAAGCGTTTCTGCATATTTTGGAAATATGTTCTGACCAGGAGAGGTTGCATGTGGTGAAGATTCCTAGATCTCTCTGACCATCAGTGTGAGGAATGACAGTTCCGTTTACACTGTAAGTGTGGGGATCCTTTTTGGTTAGCGAGATTCTCATTGCAGAGCATTTAGATTCATTCAATTGTAGATTCCATTTCTTACACCAGCATGTTATGGTTGTTAAGTCAATCTGCAATAAATTATAGTCTTCGGGAGAGGAGATTGATTTGACAAGTTTGATGTCGTCGGCAAACATGTAGGATGATGAGAAACTAATAGCTGCTGGTATGTCGTTTACATACACCAGGAATAAAAGTGGCCCCAGAATACTGCCCTGTGGAACCCCTGATATGACAGGTAGTTTGGTAGATGAAAAACCTTCTAGTTCCACATAGTGGTGTCTGTTTGATAGGTAATTTTGGAACCACCGCCAGAGGGGGCCAGTGATACCCATGAGCCAAAGCTTGTAGAGGAGTTCCGAGTGTGGCACTGAATCAAAGGCCTTTGAAAAGTCTAGGAAGATGATGTCAGAAACGTTGTGAAGTTCAATTGCATCATAAACAGTTGAATATGTTGTGAGAAGGTTTGTCAGGCATGATCTTTTCTGCATAAATCCGAACTGTTCCCTACTAATTAAAGGTCCAAGAAATGGTATGATTTTTTTGTAAATGATAGATTCCAGTACCTTAGATACAACACTGAGCAAAGATATGGGTCTGTAGTTGTGGACACTTGATATGTCACCTTTTTTGAAAATCGGCTTAATTTTTTGAATTTTCCATTCAACGGGTATAGAGGAAGATCGGAGACTATGCTCAAATAGGTTAGTGATTGGCTCAGAAAGAGAGGCTGCACAATGTTTGAATATTAGTGGGCTAATGCTGTCACATCCAGGAGCTTTGGTTGGGTCTAGCGTATGAAGGGCATCCAGAACATCTTCTATCGTTATGTTGATTGTAGAAAGTTGCGACTGGGGTGAAGGTAATTTGTGGAAAGGAGGTAGCATAAAGTTGCTCTTGGTAAATACAGAGTTGAAATAGTTGTTAAATAACTCAGCTTTTTGAGAAGGGTCAGTAATAGGAATAGAGTCGTGAATGATGACGTTGGATATCTTTTTATTTTTGGAGAGCTGATTGATGTACCCATATAGTTTCTTACTGTTAGAGTGGAAAGAAAATACTAGGTTTTCTATGTAGGAAGTTTTTGAAGATAAGATTAACTTTTGCAGATCCCGTTCCATGTTTGACAAAGTGTCGAAATGTTGTAAAGAAGGATTTCGCTTGATTTTGCGTCGCAGTGTATGAATTTGATTAACTTGATGCCTAATTTGGGGGTTGAACCACTTTGGAGATTTGTGTGATGAAGCTCTGAACTTAGGAATGAACAAGTCACATGCTGATGTTGTTTCAGACTTTATCTGAGTCCAAAGTAGATTCACATCGGAAACAGGATAGTGATGTAACTTGTTTAAGGACTGCAATAGGTGGTTTGCCAAACCCTCTAGGTCAGCTTTAGCGTAGTTGTTAAGAAGTAGCGAAGGAGGAGGTTTATATTTGTTGAGAGAGCACAAAACATTAAATGAAAGAAGGAAGTGGTCTGATTTGAGGTTACAGAAATTAGAGTCGATGTGAAGGGAACATATTCGATCTGGGAAGTTGGTAATAATCAGATCCAGAATATTACCGGAGGAGTGAGTTGTGTTCGTAACTAATTGTACTAGATTAGATGAGATTAGTGTATCACAGAAAAGAGAGCTAGTTGTTGATGACGCTGACATTGAGGACCAGTTAACGTCTGGAAGATTGAAATCTCCGACTATTACTAGGTGTGCATCATTTGGTATTGATTTTAGGCACGAGCATATTTCTTGCATGACGGGTGGAGAGATGAGTGGTGGAGCATACACACAACATAGAAAGAGAGGGATAGGAGAAAGCAGTTCGACTATAATCAGTTCGGCTGAAGAAGCTGTTGAAATCAGAACAGATGGGATTTGATCTGAAATGGCAATCATTACTCCTCCTCCTCTAGAGCCCCTATCTCGCCGATACAAGTTGTAATTTGTAGGGAGAATTTCAGTGTTCGTGGTTGATTTAGTAAGCCAGGTTTCCGTAATGGCTATAATACTGGGATATTTACTGTAGACTAGAGAATGGAAGAGTGACAGTTTGTTGTTTAAGCTTCGGGAGTTCCAGACAAGAGTTTTGATGCATCCTGAGGATAGTCATTGAGAGGAGTTAATATTAGGGGAGACATGGTTTGGGTAAACAGGGTGGGTCGGAGGAAGATTGGAATTGGTTGGTGTTTGGCTGGGAGTGTCACTGCTGGCGTATTGGATGTTTTGAGTGTCATTAGTGGCTTGCTTTGGGATAGGAGACCTAGTCTTCGCTATAAAGACCTGATTCACCACCTCGCCAATCAGGTTGGAGCCTTGAAAAAGCTTGTTATTTCTGATTTTGATTAGTTTACGATCAGTACCAGAGTTAATAAGAGATCTACGCTGTTGCAGTAGTAAAGACTCGGTTAACATTTCAGAGGGGGACTGATGGCGTTTGATTGAGATGTTAGGAGAGTTTCTTAGGGATGATCTGTTTGAAAGAATAGTGCTTACATCACAGGATCTAGAGAACTTGACTAGAAGGGGACGATTTTTTTGGTCAGAGTACTTTCCAAGTCTTATGCTATCCCGAATGGAATGGTCTGAGAAGGAGGAGAGTAGAGGAGAAATTATCGACCCAGCCACCTTTAGATCGTTTTCAATTCTCTTATATTTGGGGGTTCCTTTCTGGCACTCTTGCAAACCGTATAGGACTATATTGTACTTACGCTCGTGGTTAGAGGGTACAGTTGGGGTTGGAAGCTTATTATACATAATACATCCTAAATTTCAACTGAGATACTAATACGAACTTTAACCAATTCAGACTGAATAGTACTTAATTTGCAGGCTAACTCTGTATCTTGAACATGTAACACGGCATCCACGATTCTGTTACGAGCCTGCCCACTTCCTTCCCGTTTTCCGCCGATTGGTAAAGGCGACTAGAAAAGGGGGTGAGGTTTGGACCACGACTGTATGCTACGTGTAGAAGATGAAGCTAGTGTTCGGGGCTCCATCCCTTTTAGAGAGAAGCCAAATAGCACTTTGTGTGTTGAAGCCCTAGTAAGAAAGACCAACAACACACGTCAGTTAGTTGCATATCGTTATTTGTTGTTTTTGGTTTGTATGCAGCACTCAAACAACTAAGTCGTTCAATTCTTGGAGGTTCGCTGTATGTGCAGTTGAGTCTCCTTTTGGTTACAGATCTTCTCAGTCAATTTCACATCACCATCATCATGGAAGGGATGGAGATAAAGAACCTCCCAAAGGGTTTAAGTGGTTTGGAATTCCTCTTGGACTGGGCATCACCTGTCTTGCAGCCCTGCAGTTGATGCGAACATTACGTCACGGAAGGAAAACTGATGTAGATGAAGCTCTCACTTGGCAGGTAGATATAATTGGTGATTCAATGTAGTGCTAGAAATAGTGTGCTGGAGATGTGAAGTGTATTCAGTGATAGGTTAGAAACTTAAATCTCCACTTTACAAGTTGCAATAACCAGCTGCATGGAATTGTTCAGAGAGAGAGTTCTCTGCCATGTCATTTGGAATGTCAAGAGGTCTGACTAGCATTGTGCCTCATATATAAAACTCAATTTTCCAGATCCAAAGAGTAGCCAAGTAGAAAGTAAGTCTTGCAGAATCTAAGTTTCTGCTGAAATAATACCAAGTGCTAATTACATGATTTTTTAAAACTCTTCCCCCACCCCCTTTCTTTTTGCACACAATTAGTCTTGTGGTATATATATATTTAATGCCACTACTAACTTATTGCTACACTCCTCTCCAGACCAATTAAAGGTGGTCCCTTTCCATTCTGTTGTTTGCATGAAATTGTGATGGTCTACATTCTAATCAAGTAATCAAATGTGTGTGTGTGTTGTATGTGTGTGTGTGGGGGGGGGGCGGAAGAGGTTGTGAAGTGTTCCACCTTCCCAGCTGTGTCTGAACTAACTCTAAAGTCTGAATGGAACTATCACAACAGTGTTTAGTATACTATAGGAAGTGCCTGCAGGAAGTGTCTAGTATACTGCAGGAAGTGTTGTAGTGAGATTCATAGAGTAAATATCCTACAAACTCTAGAGCCGGTGGTTAGAATACGTGTAGTTTGCTTATTGCTTTTAGAGATGGGCCACCACGGAGCAAGCTGGTGGTAGTGGCGTGCAGCTTTCTGTTGGTGCAGACTTATGGTGATCAAGCAGCAGCTGCAAGTATCCAATTTTTCTGCAAATCTATGGAAAAGGAAACCCTGCAACCGCTAACATAGAGAGGTGCAACTTGGCAAGGTCAGAGGTTACCTGATTTTTAGCAATCACTCTTCAAGTTTCGACTAAGTATGGAATGTGCGGGAGCATGCCAGAGGTGTGATGCTTATCTCACACATGGTAACACCTTTAAAAGCTGTAGCAGGACAGGGGGATAAATCACTTCACTTCTCCCCTAACAGAAATATCCTCATCTCCTAGATCAGGTAAATAATACAGATGACTATATGTTTTTAATACATGCAAATGTGATAGAAGTACATGTATATATATTTGGGCACCCAGATATCATCCCTTACCAAATATTCCCATACAGGGTTTCTTTCAGGAATTACCCAATTGAGGGCAAAATTAAGGCTTAGACTAGAAGGGGTATGTGGAAGGGGGCAGAGCAGAGCGTGGGATGTCTAGGGACATGTCCCCCAGGAAATTTTGATTTTGGACCCCTAATCTAGAAGTATATTTACACTGGAGTTGGGAACACTAAGAAAGTCAGGAGGAAGTCACTAAGAAAGTCAGGAGGAAGTCACTGACACGAAGATCATGGCTGATATTAAATCCTTCCACGATACTGTGGGGAAACCCCTTCATTTCAGTTGTTTCGATGTCTCTGCAGTCACTAGTTTTGATCCAAGGAAATTTCCACTTCTGAATCTTCTGGAAATCAGAGGATTTGGTGATGATTCATTATGGAGTGGCCAGAACAGCAGACAACCTTGAAGAGCTCTCATATCACCTGAAATTTGCACTGAATGGAAGACTTTCCGACACTTACCTCACTCAAAAGCCAAAGGAAGATTTAGCATCACAATTGCAAGAACTGGTGACCAATGAAATGAACAATGTTTCCCAACTTAAACACTTTGGCGAACATCTGTCCATCACCCGTTGGCACTGTGTCTGTTGAACGAAGTCTTTCAAAGATGAAGATTATCAAAACAAAGTTGAAATATTGCACTGGAGAAACAAACCTCCTAGCCCCAGCCCTAGCCCCAGCCCTAGCCCCAGCCCTAGCCCCAGCCCTAGCCCCAGCCCTAGCCCTAGCCCCAGCCCTAGCCCCAGCCCCAGCCCCAGCCCTAGCCCTCTCACAATAGCTATAGAATCAGCACAAATGTTATCTGATGATTTAGATGGCATTGGATAGGAAGAGTAGAGGACTTGTGTGATTTCCTTTGCCATTTAACTGCCTCAACCTTCAGCATATTAATAATTACAAAAGCCCTCTAGCAAAGCCCCTCCCCCCCCTCTCCTCCCTGAAAGAAACCCTGCAATATGAAGCCCACCTATTAATTGCACATGTCAACATGTTGATGGCCAGGATTCCACTCACTCACCTTCTCAAATTGCCTTTTTGTGTGAATTCTACTTGTGTGTGTGCGTGTCGTCTTAGCTCGCAATGTTTCGGCTTCTCCCCGCGCGGCCCTTGTCCCGGACGTGGGGACTGCTGTCCAGCTTCGAGCTCCCAGTTTGGATGAGGAGGCCGGTCCTGGGCCTCTATGCCTGGGCTTTTGGTTGTGACATGAAGGAAGCGGAGGAGGAAGATTTGGCGAGCTACCGGTCACTTCTGCATTTGTTTACTCGGCATCTGAAGCATGGGACTAGAACCATCAACTCCGAACACGAGCTAGTGAGTTGTACAGTACTCAGCACCGTTGGAAAATGGAAACAACTTGTTGTTGTTGTTGTTGTTGCACACACCAGTTGCCTGCGTAAAACTACGTGATTAGTGCTCACCCTCTGTGGGTTTTTGATTTTTTGATTTTTTCAAAATGTGAATGGAGAATGCAGTTAAAGTGTCTTCCTTCTCCAATTACACGAGTAACTTTTTGCTGATTCTAAACTGTCTCTGTGCAGCAATGGATACTCATAACCACCCAGATTGTCCAGATTACTTGCCCCAGGCACTAGTGTTGGAGCCAATTAATCTATAATATACATCTACTTACCTATCAACCAACCTATCTATCTATCTATCTATCTATCTATCTATCTACCTATCTATATACCTACCTATTTATCTACCTATTTATCTACCTACCTACCTACCGCCCGCCTGCCCACCCACCCACGTGTTCTCCCCAGGATATATTGGCATGTCATCGGTGGAGATCAACCCTGATGGTCTGTGTTTTTTGCTCTAGTATTTACAAGTTGCAGGCACTGGACTAGACATATTTGCATGTAAAAGAGCTGTGAATCAGTACACATCATGCACAAGCAGTACATAATGCAATTAACACACATATTCTAAAAATTATACTAAAGCCTGAAGGCTCACATTATAATAGAAATATTTCATGGGTGAAGTAACTGTTGTGTACTGTTTACATGATGGCTCTGGAAGAAATGGTTTAATAAACACCAAGAGTAGGTGGAAAGTGAGGGCTAAGCTCCTAGGCACTGCACCATCGCCCCAAGCCCAAGTCAGCCTACCGTGATTAGCACTCGCTCTTCGCATTCTTCACCAATTCTGCCGTGTTAGAGTCATGCGAGGCAAGCTGATCCATGCCGCTCGGCCGATGAGCCGATGGCGACCTTCCTAGGTCTATGATTATGTTATCAGCAGAGCGAACATGCCACACCTTGCCCATCCTCCAACTCTAATATCCAGGGCAAGTTCCTTCCATTTTTTTAATCAATGCTGTGCTTGTTGAGCTCTGCTAGGAACACCCTCGATTGGACTTCTACGCTTCGGTAAGTCTCACTCGTGAGACGGGAGCTACTGTGGAGCTCAAATTTCACAAACCACACCCACAATACGTAATTTTATTGCATCATCAATTTGACAAAATGAACTTTGGACTGTAATAGTACAACACATGTGAAGACCCTTTACCAGTAACTATGTATATAAGTGTGCTTAAAAGAATTATGTTAATCAACTTTAAAACCGTAAGAGATCCCAGTGAAAACACCAAGTAACTATGTAAGAAGAATTATGCGCTTACTCAACTTAAAAACTGTACGGTGCAAGAGATCCCAGTGAAGACCCTTTACCATAACTATGACAAGTTTAAACTGTACAGTGCAAGAGATCCCACATGTGAAGACCCTTTACCAGTAACAAAAGATACACTTCAGGTCATATTGTAGACCCTTTACCAGTCATATGTAAGCATGCTTAATTAAATGGATGTAGCTGGCTCAACTTCAAAGCACAATTTTTAGGGCCAGTGCACAACGTGATGCTAGCGCGTTTGTGGCACGTTGCTTTGAGCTGTTCACTCCACATTACATGTCGACGCCTGTTTGATACCCAGGATTATGAAATCGCCTATTGACTAATGAACTTTAGCAGTTGCAAACATGGTACCAATGTGTGAAAGAGGGCGCATTTGGGGTTGGGGTTTGGGGTTCCAGGAAAGGGGTGAAGGGGGCATATTTGTATGGAGGTTCCAGGGGGTACATCTGCTTCCAAGCAGTACTTTTCAATCTTACACACATTTGTTTTGACTCGACAGGTGTCTCCTAGCGATGGCAAGATCCTCCATTTTGGCCGTGTCAGTGCAGATGGGACCCTGGAACAGGTGAAGGGAGTGACATACCAATTGGAAAAGTTCCTTGGACCTGTGGACAATAATGCAGATTCAATCAATCGCAATTTGAGAACTGTGCCAATACCATCTAGGAATGTGAAGAAGACCCTTTACCATGTCATAATATACTTGGCTCCTGGGGACTGCCACCACTTCCACTCGCCCACTGACTGGAATGTCGCATTGAGAAGGCACTTTCCCGGTATGCTAACACTGTTCAGCTAACCTGAAGAGACCCCTCCCCTCCTCCCTCCCCTTTATGCTCAGGTGACGCACACACTGTCATTACACAATAACATTAAAAAAATCTGGCGGTGAAGTCGATTGCACTGGAGGACTCTGCAGCAGCCAGCTATGCACCTGATAGCAATACCCATACATGGGGGCAGAGTGTAGGGACTCTGCAGCAACCAGCTATGCACCTGATAGCAATACCCATACGTAGGGCAGAGTGTAGGGACTCTGCAGCAACCAGCTATGCACTGATAGCAATGCCCATACATGGGGGCAGAGTGTAGGGACTTTTGCAGCTTCATATATTTGTACTCTGAAGGATATATAAGAGGTCTGTGCGTGAAGTTGAAGGCAGCCATCGCTCCTACATAGCTGCGAAGTGCCTGGGAAGGTGTAAAGTGTCCAAGAATGGAGCGTGCCTGAAAGAAGGAACCGAGGGAACCGAGGGAACCAGGCGGGAGGTTCTTTCTTTGAACACGGTGCATTACAATATCCGTCAAGCAGGGGGGGAGGGGTGGGGGAGGGGGCAAGGGGTTAGCGGAGGAAGGGCATAGAACAATGAGCAGCCTAATTTGAGCAGGGGGGAAAACAGGGGGAAGGTGTGTACAGTTTGTTTGTTTTTTGAAAAACTCGTAGGGGAGGGTGTGTACATTTGTCGAAAGCCCAGGGAGAAAGGTATATATGTTTGTTGGAAAAAAACCGGCGGGGAAAGTGTGGACATCTGTTTTAATCCCCAGGGGGAGCAGTACATAGTTTGAGTGGGGGATGGAGCATGTGCAGTAGCGTTTGTGGTGTGTACCACCTGCAGATTGTGTGGCTCGTGATGGAATGTGGTGAGGAAAATGTTTGTCTGTTTCGTTAGCACCTCCATACTTGGAAATTGCTTGATTCTAATTTTTGTTCAGTCCACACACGGAGCACTTGTGGTCAGTAATTTGTTGACCACACCCACTGTTGTCTATGCAGTGCTTATCCTTAGTTGGTGTGAAGTGTAAGAACAGCTGCGAGGAGATCTTTTTCTTGGTTTAATTGGTCCAACGAAGTAACATTTCAGAGGCAGTTATGAAAATATTTATTCTGGTACACATGTAGGATCTGCTTCTAGCAAAGACAAGCTAAGGCCATGACTGGCTAGAGGTTTCCTCGACTATGCCGTGGCTTCTTTCAGGAGAACAGGACATTCGCCACCCGACTTGGAAAAGATGAAAACGAATGTGATAATAAACTCCTGCATATCTCCCCCCACCTCCCCTATGGTTTCACAAATCCTGATTTCCCCCCGGGTTGCACAAAATCCAAAAGTGTCAGCGCCAGAAGTTCCTCATCTGCAAAATGTTGAAAATAAACAATTTTTCCCCATTTAATTCCATTTGAGAGATCCGCCAAGCACAACTCACCTGCTGCACACACACACACACACACACACACACACACACTTGTAAATGAGATGCACCCTCATGCATGTGCAGGTGAGCTGTTGACGGTGGCTCCATGGGCGGCAAAGACTATGCCCGGACTCTTCACTGTCAATGAACGGGTCGTACTGTCTGGGCAATGGAAGTACGGTTTCTTTGGATTTGCAGCTGTTGGTGCTTTTAATGTTGGCTCCATTAGAATGACGGTAGACAAGGTATGTGTAGATACAACAGATATCAGCACTAAGAGGGTTGGTCAGACTAGCCTGAACTTTATGTTGTTGAGCATGCATGAGCATTAAAATTTAATAAATGCATTTTAGAGGGAGATCTTGTTCAAGTCATTCCCTCATTGAATGGATGTGCTAAGTGCATCAAGTAGTGAGGAAATAAAGTGCTCATCTCTTATCTCCTCCCTTCTTGCACACACACACACACATACACACGCATGCACGCACAGACACACACACACTACACACAAATGGGTGTGATTACTATGCTGGCAACCTTGACCCATTTTTGCATTTTCCCACCCACCAAGAAATGATTTGTCTAGTCAATGGAGAATTTGGAATGCTGTGAAAGTAGAATTGTTATGAATGCCCTTAAGGTATTGGAAGTGGGAGAGATGAAAGATGAAGGTCTTTGAGATGATTTAACAGTGGGAGAGATGAAAGATGAAGGTCTTTGAGATGATTTAACAGTGTTAGGCTGCCTCTTGACTGCCATAGTGAAGGATTGCTGGAACGTTTGTTGCTTTTAATAATGTCCACAACAACATTTAGGCTGCATAGAAGCTGTCAAGTGAGTTTAATCTAAGGAAAGCAAAATATATATATATATATTTTTGTGGGGGGGGGGGGAGGGGGGGCATTTTTTTTGGCTCCCCCATTTTGAAATATGGGTAAGCCAATTACATCATTATTTGTCAGTCATTTAAGATGATGTTTTCATGTGCCTATGAAATGAGCAAGTTTCTATTTCGTGTGTTTGTTGTTGTAGGACCTTCAGACCAACATCAAAGGTCGCTACACCATGGGGGAGCATGCTGACAGACAGCTGGACATATGTGTGAGGAAAGGAGCAAGAGTGGGATATTTTGCTCTGGGCTCTTCCATCGTGTTAGTGTTTGAAGCACCTGAAAACTTCAAGTTTGTAGTCAAGGCTGGCCAGAGCATCAAATTAGGTCAACCTCTGGGCCTCCTTGACGATGGCACAGCTGGTGGGTAGCTGCAGAGGCGTACTGTTCAAAGCTCATAGCAAACACTGCAACCCTTCATTTCCCTTCAATTAAAATTAAATGTAATAATAATAATAATATTAATATTAATAATAATTAATCAATGCTCTTGCAGTCATGGGGGCAATGGGAGGCTCGGGCATGGACAGTCTTGTGTAATTATTAGTGTTGTTGTTGTTATTGTTTTGTTGTTATTAATTAAATAATAATAATAATAATAATAATAAATAATAATAATAATAATAATAATAATAATAGTAATAGTAATAGTAATAGTAATAATAATAATAATACAATGACTTCTTTTTACTCTCTTGATGTTTTGACTAGATGCTCTAGCCATCATCAGGAATAAAATAATTCATTTAAAGTTATCAGCTTTTTGGTTTTTGAAGCCGTTACAACCGGAATTCGTGGAACCACACCTCCCAGTCTTGTGGGAAGAGCTGCAAATGGAGAGAGTTGCTCATGAAGGAGGCACTGCACGTTCATCTTACACCGAGGGATCAGCGCTTCAACCTAGATGTACAGCTGGAGCTACCTGTGTGGAGTCTCAATTCTAAAGACAATGCATGTGAAATCATGCCCATCTTCATCGGCAATTTATGAATCACGTGCGTGAAATGCGTTATCAGAGCATGTTTCCCGATCAAGACCAAGTCTGTTGAAACGGCTTCACTCAAAAACCAAAAAGCTGATTTAAAGATCATATAATTAGCTGAGAGTAATCAAGACAATTATAATAGTACATGTAATAATAATAATGATAACAAGAATGATGATGATAATGATCAATGATGATAATAATGATGTGTTATTGATGGCCACTGGATGGCCACTGGATGAAATAATTTGACCTTTGAAATGCTGAGTTCCTTGGGACCATCGCACCCCAGTGCAATTCAAAAAATAAAATACTGTTGGGTGACCCCTTACCATTTCAAGCATGCACTGCGGTGTTCATGCCTTTAGATGGTATGGTATGGGGTCGTCTAGCGTGGGTACAGTGGTACCTTTTTTAAAAATCCAATGTAGTTCGTTTTGATATGAAAATGCACTATTTTATTGGGTTGAGTTAAGTGGTCCATTGAAAATATATAGCTACATTGGAGTCTTGGTGTAGTGCACTAGTTTTCAACATTGCAGTGACATGGTACATTCAAGTTGCCAGTGATCTATAAACAAATGCTGTCATGTGACAGACAAGAATGGTCATGAGACTGTGTTTCAATTCTTAATGACACCGAGATGATTTCAGAAGTAATCAGGACTCAATGAGTAATGCACATGTTGAGTGCAATGTCATTTAATAAAAATCCAAACAGGTGGCTATTAAGCAGCTATCTTTGTCCAAGTCAAGAGCACGGGCTAGTTGGAGTTCACTCACAAGTGTAACATTAAAGCTTTTTTTCCTCCTGAAGGCGAATTTTAATGAAAGTTGCAATGCAAAATGCAGAGCTTTTAACTTCATCAAAACACACATGCACAGATAGTGGAAGTGGATGGCACGCTCTCTTCACATGAGTTGGTTTGTTCACACAAAGTGTACAGCTGGCAAGATAGGACCGATGAGAATCTGAGTTGACCTCGTCACCAGTTTGGAAGCTTTGTGCAGGTGTGGATTTGGCAGTTTTTTAAAATCCCCTCCAATAAATAAGCTCTTCACGACACAATCCTATATAGCAGTATGTCATGTGATGATGATGTCATCAACACTGTACAGGCAGTAGGTCAGCTTAGGCTCGAGAACTGCAACCTGACGATGCTCTTTATGTTGTCATGGCAGTGCAAATGTTAGAGGTTTTGTGACATTCTTTTTGTTGGCATTTTTGTCCTTGTTGATGAGCGCCTAAACCCTAGCCGGTTTTTTATTTCTTTACCTTTACCTGACGAAAGCTTTGCACCTTGTGGAGTCTCCAGTACCTGTTTGCACGGCAAAGATGGACAGCCAAGTCCGACTAAGATCCAGGGGAAGATCCAGAGGGTCCGGATCCCTCCCTTCACTCTCCCTTGTTATGCATAACAAGAAATAGATTGCCATTTTCGTATTGACGAAGATAATTCACAAGCTACATAAAAGAATTGACAACCATAAACACTTCCAAATGCATGAACACCTGCCACAATCCACTAATTAATTCAAGGTCACACTACTGTGGATGCCCTTCTGTGAATCTGGTTAGGTCAGCACCCCCAAATGTGTGTGGAGGTTACTCATGTATATAGCAATGTGAACTTCATGTGTGTAATCAATCAGCAGACTGCCAAGGTTTGGACAACTACTAGGAATTCCAAATGATGCACAGCCAACCTATCCTTGGTTATGATGTGTCAATATCACTTCTCACCTGATGTCTCAGTTCCATGCATACACATAAATGTCACATGCATGAAAAAAATATTTGAAAAAATGATTATATAAGCCAAAAAAATTACAATCACTCTTTTGGTGTGATTGTAATGGGAATCAGTGCAGACTTGTTTCATGCCCACACCAGACAGTCAGGACTGAGGGAGCTCCTTAGCAATAGGAATCAGTGCAGACTTGTTTCATGCCCACACCAGACAGTCAGGACTGAGGGAGCTCCTTAGCAATAGGAATCAGTACAGACTTGTTTCATGCCCACACCAGACAGTCAGGACTGAGGGAGCTCCTTAGCAATAGGAATCAGTACAGACTTGTTTCATGCCCACACCAGACAGTCAGGACTGAGGGAGCTCCTTAGCAATAGGAATCAGTGCAGACTTGTTTCATGCCCACACCAGACAGTCAGGACTGCTTAGCAATAGGAATCAGTACAGACTTGCTTCATGCCCACACCAGACAGTCAGCTGAGGGAGCTCCTTAGCAATAGGAATCAGTGCAGACTTGTTTCATGCCCACACCAGACAGTCAGGACTGAGGGAGCTCCTTAGCAATAGGAATCAGTGCAGACTTGTTTCATGCCCACACCAGACAGTCAGGCTGAGGGAGCTCCTTAGCAATAGGAATCAGTGCAGACTTGTTTCATGCCCACACCAGACAGTCAGGACTGAGGGAACTCCTTAGCAGTACAGACTTGTTTCATGCCCACACCAGACAGTCAGGACTGAGGGAGCTCCTTAGCAATAGGAATCAGTACAGACTTGTTTCATGCCCACACCAGACGGCAGGACTGGAAATTCCTAGCAATGCACTTAATTGGCTACAATATCCAATTACAAAGTGATAGGTATCCAGGATACAGAGCAAACACTTCTACAGCTGCGGCCAATCTGTGCACACACACAGTTCTTCACTTGGAGTAAAAAGGCTTGAACAGCTGCTTGGTGATGTAGATCACTTTCCAAGTGATGTCTGTGGGAGCCATGGAGCTCCAAACTTGGAACACACCTTTTGGTCCCCAGAGCACAGACTCACATCACCATGATGACATCAAGCATTGCTTTAGCCATTGCTGTAGCCCTAGTCACACCTGTGGCCATAAACCCTAGCCATTAATTTCCCTTGGTCTAGCCCCGCTGATGCCCAGTGCCTAATCCTAGCCATTGCCCTGACCCTAACACTGATGCCCCATCGCCCAAC
The DNA here is from genome assembly GCA_028752905.1 of Cladorhizidae sp. MBARI D1340-BT2. Lineage (NCBI taxonomy): Eukaryota > Metazoa > Porifera > Demospongiae > Poecilosclerida > Cladorhizidae > Cladorhizidae sp. MBARI D1340-BT2. The sequence goes on from JAQNBH010000009.1 coordinate 19,015,504, forward strand.
CCTAGCCATTGCTCCGGCCCAAGCCACTGATACCCAGCACCCAACCCTAGTCCTAGTCATTTCCCTGACCCAAGCCACTGATGCCAAGCACCTAACCCTAGCCCAAGCCACTGATGCCCAGCACCCAACCCTAGTCCTAGTCATTTCCCTGACCCAAGCCACTGATACCCAGCACCCAACCCTAGTCCTAGTCATTTCCCTGACCCAAGCCACTGATGCCAAGCACCCAACCCTAGTCCTAGTCATTTCCCTGACCCAAGCCACTGATGCCAAGCACCCAACCCTAGTCCTAGTCATTTCCCTGACCCAAGCCACTGATGCCCAGCACCCAACCCTAGTCCTAGTCATTTCCCTGACCCAAGCCACTGATGCCCAGCACCCAACCCTAGTCCTAGTCATTTCCCTGACCCAAGCCACTGATGCCAAGCACCCAACCCTAGTCCTAGTCATTTCCCTGACCCAAGCCACTGATGCCCAGCACCCAACCCTAGTCCTAGTCATTTCCCTGACCCAAGCCACTGATGCCAAGCACCCAACCCTAGCCATTGTCCTGGCCCAAGCCACTGATACCCAGCACCCAACCCTAGTCCTAGTCATTTCCCTGACCCAAGCCACTGATGCGAAGCACCCAACCCTAGTCCTAGTCATTTCCCTGACCCAAGCCACTGATGCCAAGCACCCAACCCTAGTCCTAGTCATTTCCCTGACCCAAGCCACTGATGCCAAGCACCCAATCCTAGTCCTAGTCATTTCCCTGACCCAAGCCACTGATGCCAAGCACCCAACCCTAGTCCTAGTCATTTCCCTGACCCAAGCCACTGATGCCAAGCACCCAACCCTAGTCCTAGTCATTTCCCTGACCCAAGCCACTGATGCCAAGCACCTAACCCTAGCCATTGTCCTGGCCCAAGCCACTGATACCCAGCACCCAACCCTAGTCCTAGTCATTTCCCTGACCCAAGCCACTGATGCGAAGCACCCAACCCTAGTCCTAGTCATTTCCCTGACCCAAGCCACTGATGCCAAGCACCCAACCCTAGTCCTAGTCATTTCCCTGACCCAAGCCACTGATGCGAAGCACCCAACCCTAGTCCTAGTCATTTCCCTGACCCAAGCCACTGATACCCAGCACCCAACCCTAGTCCTAGTCATTTCCCTGACCCAAGCCACTGATATATACCCAGCACCCAACCCTAGTCCTAGTCATTTCCCTGACCCAAGCCACTGATGCCCAGCACCCAACCCTAGTCCTAGTCATTTCCCTGACCCAAGCCACTGATGCCCAGCACCCAACCCTAGTCCTAGTCATTTCCCTGACCCAAGCCACTGATGCCCAGCACCCAACCCTAGCCATTGTCCTGGCCCAAGCCACTGATGCCAAGCACCCAACCCTAGTCCTAGTCATTTCCCTGACCCAAGCCACTGATGCCCAGCACCCAACCCTAGTCATTTCCCTGACCCAAGCCACTGATGCCAAGCACCCAACCCTAGTCCTAGTCATTTCCCTGACCCAAGCCACTGATGCGAAGCACCCAACCCTAGTCCTAGTCATTTCCCTGACCCAAGCCACTGATACCCAGCACCCAACCCTAGTCCTAGTCATTTCCCTGACCCAAGCCACTGATATATACCCAGCACCCAACCCTAGTCCTAGTCATTTCCCTGACCCAAGCCACTGATGCCCAGCACCCAACCCTAGTCCTAGTCATTTCCCTGACCCAAGCCACTGATGCCCAGCACCCAACCCTAGTCCTAGTCATTTCCCTGACCCAAGCCACTGATGCCCAGCACCCAACCCTAGTCCTAGTCATTTCCCTGACCCAAGCCACTGATACCCAGCACCTAACCCTAGCCATTGCATGAGAGGACATCACCATTTTTGCGGAATAACATACCATAATTTTTTAATGCTTCATCCATTTCTAAGAATGTTTGCATAGTGGTGATGGTCTAATTACTTGCAATAACACTGAGGTCATTAAAAATACACACTTAGAAATCACTTAAACTCGGGTGGGTCATCAACACTTGCCATTTATGGCACTATAGAGTAAACGATGTGACTCTCCTTAGTCCATTTTCAATACTAGCATGTGAGCACACACCTCATGAGAAAAGGGATGAATTGAAAACTGATTAATCATACAATAGAGAAAATAAAGAGCTTTCAAATGATATTAAAATATTTGCTAAGTGACCCAAGTTAGAGAAAGTCGTCTAGGAATTTCTATGGGAAATTCTGAACCCTCTATATATAACGAAAAGGCAGCACAAAAAGTGTTACCATAACTCAAGAATGGCATACAATAATGAGCTGAAACTTAAAAACAGTTGGTGTATCAATATCATGAAATTAAAAAAATTGTTGACTTTTTTTGAAGAAACCCCCCAAAATGGTCTCGTCCTCCATTAAAGCATTGATGTCCAGCAACTAGCCCTATCCAATGCTGTGGCTCTAACAACTCCAGCACCAACTCCAGCCATTACCCTGGCCCTAACCACTGATACCCAGCACCAACTGCAACCATTACCCTGGCCCTAACCACTGATACCCAGCACCAATTCCAAACATTACCCTGGCCCTAACCGCTGATACCCAGCACCAACTCCAGCCATTTACCCTGGCCCTAACCACTGATACCCAGCACCAACTGCAACCATTACCCTGGCCCTAACCACTGATACCCAGCACCAATTCCAAACATTACCCTGGCCCTAACCACTGATACCCAGCACCAACTCCAGCCATTAACCTGGCCCTAACCACTGATACCCAGCACCAATTCTAGCCATTACCCTGGCCCAACCACTGATACCCAGCACCAACTCCAGCCATTAACCTGGCCCTAACCACTGATACCCAGCACCAACTCCAGCCATTAACCTGGCCCTAACCACTGATACCCAGCACCAATTCCAACCATTACCCTGGCCCTAACCACTGATACCCAGCACCACTTCTAGCCATTACCCTGGCCCTAACCACTGATACCCAGCACCAATTCTAGCCATTACCCTGGCCCTAACCACTGATACCCAGCACCAATTCCAACCATTACCCTGGCCCTAACCACTGATACCCAGCACCAACTCCAACCATTACCCTGGCCCTAACCACTGATACCCAGCACCAACTGCAGCCATTACCCTGGCCCTAACCACTGATACCCAGCACCAATTCCAAACATTACCCTGGCCCTAACCACTGATACCCAGCACCAACTCCAGCCATTTACCCTGGCCCTAACCACTGATACCCAGCACCAACTCCAGCCATTAACCTGGCCCTAACCACTGATACCCAGCACCAATTCCAAACATTACCCTGGCCCTAACCACTGATACCCAGCACCAACTCCAGCCATTACCCTGGCCCTAACCACTGATACCCAGCACCAACTCCAGCACCCTAAGCAGCATTGATACACCTAACCCAAGCAATTGCCCTGGCCCGAACTACTCCAGCCATTGCCCTGGCCTTAATCACCGATGTCCAGCCCCTCACCCTGGCCATTGATGCAATTAGCAGTCCCTAGCCCCATTGATGCCCAGCTCCCAGCCCTAGTCATTGCCCTAACCATTGATGCCCAGCCCCTAGCCCTAGCCATGGCCCTAACCCTAGCCCTCATCCAGTATTGATCTGCACAGTTTTTTCGTGGATGTCAAGCCAAGATAATGCCGACTTCTTGCATGTATGTAGACTTCCAACTTCGACATATAGCCCAGAGCTTAACACAAGGTATGCAGTTATTAGACCACAGATAGTACCGTATTCAATGCAAATGAATGTCAATAAAAATTATTACACCTAATTTGAACACACAAAATCAGCCGGTCATGGAAGCACAAGACAATACTAAGGCTATTGGAGTATTATGAATTATTCATGTGGTGTCCAGTCTAATCGTCCGGATCTTTCTGTTGCCCACCAGGATGCACGCTGCGTCGTTAGTGGCGCCGCAGTAATGGGAGGAGGAGAACACAGTCAGCAGTTTGCCGCGCAGCTGGATCTGGAAGCCAGCCTCCTTGCACTCGTGTGCTCGGATCACATGTGACAGATGGTTGCGAATCAGGAACTCTTGCAGCGCAGCAGCACTAGATATGAATATTAAAACAAACACACATACACAAGGTGGGGTGGGAGCTAAAAAGAGGATTGAAGTGTATATTAAAGATGGCATAGGGGTCTAGTGTACTACAGGAAGTGTTTAGTATACTACAGGAAGTATTTAGTATACTACAGGAAGTATTTAGTATACTACAGGAAGTATTTAGTATACTACAGGAAGTATTTAATATACTACAGGAAGTATTTAGTGTACTACTACAGGAAGTGTTTAGTATACTACAGGAAGTGTTTAGTATACCACAGGAAGTGTCTAAAGTGTACTACATGAAGTGGTGTAATGAGATTCATACACTGGGCCCAATGTGGATGCTGCAGTTGATGCATAATGTTTGTAGTTTGCCTGTTGCTTTTGAGCCGGGCCACTATGTGGAGCCTGCTGGTGTGAGTCGAGTGCAGCTGTCTGTTGGTGCAGAGATGACCAGCAGCAGCTGCAAGTTAGTGTTTTGCAGCGAATCAAGAGGGAGCAGCCAAGCAGGAGGCCTTGTGATTGCCCACGTAGAGGGGGGAGTAGCCAAGCAGGAGGCCTTGTGATTGCCCACGTAGAGGGGGGAGTAGCCAAGCAGGAGGCCTTGTGATTGCCCACGTAGAGGGGGGAGTAGTCAAGCAGGAGGCCTTGTGATTGCCCACGTAGAGGGGGGAGTAGCCAAGCAGGAGGCCTTGTGATTGCCCACGTAGAGGGGGGAGTAGCCAAGCAGGAGGCCTTGTGATTGCCCACATAGAGGGGTTACAATTGGCAGGGTCAGACAGAGGTCACTCGATTTTTTGCAACTATTTTTCAAGATTAAATGGGAGCTCCTTTAACTGCACACTAAATATGGCCCATGAGAAAGAACCCCCAGGCATTACGGACACTTACAACATTACCGTCAAGTCTAGAATCTAAGCATACTCACTTATAGGCACAGAGCACTTACAGTCAGCTACTACTGAGCAGGGAAGTGTTCGTGCAAGCACAGAGGCACTAGCTACCACTGAGTGGGGAAGTGTTCGTGCAAGCACAGAGTCACTTGCAGTCAGTCATCATAAGCAGGGAAGTGTTCATGTAACAGTCAGCTAAATGAGTTAACAACTATTAATAGTTATCAAGTACGTGCTGAGCAAGAGGTAGAACAAACAGTGGCACAGATGGCTAGCAAAAAGGATGCACTTAAATCAGCTTCTAAGGTCCACAATATATCTAAATACTAACACACCTAAACACTAACATACGGTCATACCCGTACCTAAACACTAACACTCCTAAACACTAACATACGTATACTTAAACACTAAACATTAACAAACTTAAACACTAACATCAAAATGTAACACTAAATACCAATGCTTAAAATACCTAGACTAACATAACTAAACACTAACACAAGTAAACAATAACATCTAAATGCTAACACAATAACACTAACACACCTAAACACCTCATTCTAGTACACTGTATACCTAAACACTAACACTGACATACCTGAACATGTGGGCTGTCCCTCTCGCAAAATTGTCAATGAATCCTTTATGTTGGAGTAACTCTGCTTCAACTGTCTCATCAATTTCATCTTGTCTACACAACAGTTGTCAAATAATACAACCACATCAGCTAGTGCACCCTGCACCAACAAACATGTCCACCACATCATACAACAACCACAGCAGCTAGTGCAGCAACTCTGCACCAAACATGTCCACCACATCATACAACAACCACAGCAGCTAGTGCACCAACTCTGCACCAAACATGTCCACCACATCATACAACAACCACATGTCCACAATATAATACGACAACCACATGGCCCAGTGGCATACAAGACCACCCATGGCCCAGTAGCATAGACATCAACTGTGGCTGTTTAGTTTCTTCTGAGCAAGTGTCATGACAACCTGAAGTAGTTGGAACTATAATTATTTATACCTGAAGTAGTTGGAGCTATAATTATTTATACCTGAAGTAGTTGGAGTTATAATTATTTATACCTGAAGTAGTTGGAGCTATAATTATTTATACCTGAAGTAGTTGGAACTATAATTATTTATACCTGAAGTAGTTGGAGTTATAATTATTTATACCTGAAGTAGTTGGGAGTTATAATTATTTATACCTGAAGTAGTTGGAGTTATAATTATTTATACCTGAAGTAGTTGGAGTTATAATTATTTATACCTGAAGTAGTTGGAGTTATAATTATTTATACCTGAAGTAGTTGGAGTTATAATTATTTATACCTGAAGTAGTTGGAGTTATAATTATTTATACCTGAAGTAGTTGGAGCTATAATTATTTATACCTGAAGTAGTTGGAACTATAATTATTTATACCTGAAGTAGTTGGAGTTATAATTATTTATACCTGAAGTAGTTGGAGCTATAATTATTTATACCTGAAGTAGTTGGAACTATAATTATTTATACCTGAAGTAGTTGGAGTTATAATTATTTATACCTGAAGTAGTTGGAGTTATAATTATTTATACCTGAAGTAGTTGGAGTTATAATTATTTATACCTGAAGTAGTTGGAGCTATAATTATTTATACCTGAAGTAGTTGGAACTATAATTATTTATACCTGAAGTAGTTGGGAGTTATAATTATTTATACCTGAAGTAGTTGGAGCTATAATTATTTATACCTGAAGTAGTTGGAGCTATAATTATTTATACCTGAAGTAGTTGGAGTTATAATTATTTATACCTGAAGTAGTTGGAGTTATAATTATTTATACCTGAAGTAGTTGGAGTTATAATTATTTATACCTGAAGTAGTTGGAGTTATAATTATTTATACCTGAAGTAGTTGGAGTTATAATTATTTATACCTGAAGTAGTTGGAGGTATAATTATTTATACCTGAAGTAGTTGGAACTATAATTATTTATACCTGAAGTAGTTAGAGTTATAATTATTTATACCTGAAGTAGTTGGAGCTATAATTATTTATACCTGAAGTAGTTGGAGTTATAATTATTTATACCTGAAGTAGTTGGAGTTATAATTATTTATACCTGAAGTAGTTGGAGTTATAATTATTTATACCTGAAGTAGTTGGAGTTATAATTATTTATACCTGAAGTAGTTGGAGCTATAATTATTAATACCTGAAGTAGTTGGAGTTATAATTATTTATACCTGAAGTAGTTGGAGCTATAATTATTTATACCTGAAGTAGTTGGAGTTATAATTATTTATACCTGAAGTAGTTGGAGTTATAATTATTTATACCTGAAGTAGTTGGAGTTATAATTATTTATACCTGAAGTAGTTGGAGTTATAATTATTTATACCTGAAGTAGTTGGAGTTATAATTATTTATACCTGAAGTAGTTGGAGCTTTAATTATTTATACCTGAAGTAGTTGGAGTTATAATTATTTATACCTGAAGTAGTTGGAGTTATAATTATTTATACCTGAAGTAGTTGGAGCTATAATTATTTATACCTGAAGTAGTTGGAGTTATAATTATTTATACCTGAAGTAGTTGGAGTTATAATTATTTATACCTGAAGTAGTTGGAGCTATAATTATTTATACCTGAAGTAGTTGGAGTTATAATTATTTATACCTGAAGTAGTTGGAGTTATAATTATTTATATCTGAAGTAGTTGGAGTTATAATTATTTATACCTGAAGTAGTTGGAGCTATAATTATTTATACCTGAAGTAGTTGGAGCTATAATTATTTATACCTGAAGTAGTTGGAGCTATAATTATTTATACCTGAAGCTATAATTATTTATACCTGAAGTAGTTGGAGTTATAATTATTTATACCTGAAGTAGTTGGAGTTATAATTATTTATACCTGAAGTAGTTGGAGTTATAATTATTTATACCTGAAGTAGTTGGAGTTATAATTATTTATACCTGAAGTAGTTGAGTTATAATTATTTATACCTGAAGTAGTTGGAGTTATAATTATTTATACCTGAAGTAGTTGGAGCATTAATTAAAGGTCCGTTCACTTGCTACTTAGATAACCTAAGGAAGTGCACACAGATCCTGTCAGGTGACCTAAGGAAGTGCACACAGATGAGACAGATCCTCTGTCAGGTGACCTAAGGAAGTGCACACAGATGAGACAGATCCTCTGTCAGGTGACCTAAGGAAGTGCACACAGATGAGACAGATCCTCTGTCAGGTGACCTAAGGAAGTGCACACAGATGAGACAGATCCTCTGTCAGGTGACCTAAGGAAGTGCACACAGATGAGACAGATCCTCTGTCAGGTGACCTAAGGAAGTGCACACAGATCCTGTCAGGTGACCTAAGGAAGTGCACACAGATGAGACAGATCCTCTGTCAGGTGACCTAAGGAAGTGCACACAGATGAGACAGATCCTCTGTCAGGTGACCTAAGGAAGTGCACACAGATGAGACAGATCCTCTGTCAGGTGACCTAAGGAGTCCCCTAGCCCTATCATTATCCTTCTCAATGTCCTTGTAGATAATCTTGTTGCCTTTATTCATCTCTCTTCCTATGAATGACTTTCCCTTCCTTGAAGGACTCTCACATTTATGATGATGTACTTTGACTGCAATGTTAGACGTAGGCCTTGACCAGTTGCCTTCCCGATTATGGCTTGTCACCATCACTGACACATACATTACTGGTATATGGACTTGCTTAGAGGAATGTTGAACTAGTGGCATTATCGTTTGGTATCCCTGCCAGTTATCATCGTCATGACATCAATGCTGTACAGAACAGTGCTGAATTAGACCCTCAGTTAGGGTCAGGGCAATTGAGGGGGAGGAAGAAACCATTAAATTTTTTTATAGCTCCATAGATTCTGCAAACTTCATGGTATGGACTTGATACATGTATATAGTTCAAAAGATAAATCTCTCTGTGTGCTCTCTTTTGATACTAAAACATTTTTCATAGCTATAACTATACCCAAGTTACTGGAGCTAAAGTGGAGGTAGTCAAAACTTGAGTGCCTGAGTTAGGAACAAGTTTTCCACCAGATTGCCAAGTGCTAGAGAAGCACCAGTGGCTAGAGGAAGCCCTCTATGCAATGTAGTTTCATTAGGCGCTAAAACTTGAGCATGTGGTCAAGCGCGCGGTTGGAAAAGGAATTTCCATATCATCAAGTTTTTATAACAACAACAAAAATGTTTTGTAGACCACCACAAAATTTTTATAATAAAATGAAGACCAAATTATGTTTCATTTATTTGATGTTTCATTTATTTGATGTTTAATAAGTAAAGGGTCCTCTAAATTTTGTGGCCTCCATTGATTAATTCTTGCAGAGAGAGGGGAAACTTCCTTACTGGTGTGTGTGTGTGAGAGCACTCTCTTACTGGTGCATCCCAATATACCGTATTCACTCGAATATAAGTCGCGACTTGTATTTATTTCAGCCAAATCAAGCGATCTTCAAGCAATGCGCTTGCGCAGTGCCAAGCCAGTCTTACGCTATTGTGCTGACGCTATTTTTTTCTAAGTCATTGTGATGTTTCATTTCAAACATTGAGCTAGGTAGTAGTTGGCTGGCAAGAGTTCCTAATCGCTACGTTATTTACGAGTTCGTTATGTTCTATCTGTTCTTCATCCTCTTCGTCCAGGGAAGCAAATGGATCTTCTCCACCGCTGTCACTTCCTTCCAACAGCTAGCGAGTAGCTTGTGTACTGGCTGGGATAGCTAAAGCTGCTATTTTATCGACTTTGAGGCAGTGAATTTCTCCATCTTCAGACTCGTCCACCTTCACAGTGATGCCACAAGCACGGAATGATTTATTGATCAACTCGGCAGACAAGCTACCTATCTTAGATGATAAACGACTGCACGTGTGCAAGAGCGGTGGTGTAATTAACTTGGTGTGCTACATTTGGAGTGAATATTTCAGAGCGACTTCTATTCAGTGTGCGACTTATATTCGAGTGAATACGGTCGGTATATATATATATATATATTTGAGTGGATTTACTGAGAGCACAATCTATTCCAGGAAATACTCTGTGATGTTCAAAATGCTTGGGGGGAGGGGGAAGGGATACATGGACTTTGAGGAAAGGGAACACCCCCCCCTCCCCCCGTACAAAACACTGTCAGATCATCTTGACATCCATTCTTGAGGACTGACCTGATGGGGTCGTTCCAGAGCATATCCCAAGCAAGAGGGCTTTGTTCAATAGGGTTGGTCAGGCGAGATGGAATATCATTGATGGACGTCATTAACTCTTTCCCTTCCAGACATGGCAAAGGAATCCCACCATGAACACAAAACACCTGAAAGAGAGAGAGAATATTAGACACTTGCATCTTGAAACCACGCACTACTATATATGCAACAGCTGGCACCCATGAACTGCTATATATACAGCTAGCACATTTTCAAAAGTCAACATCCAGGGAGCTCATTTCTGATCCTTCTGAAGGGGAGGGGCCCATTTGCACGTGACACACACGAGTGCATTACTAAGATATGGTCATGCAGCGAGTGTGAAGATGTGGCCAGAAGAGTAATTTACAACATTCTGCAAAGCTTTAAGATTTAATTAAGCTTTAGCCACAAGTACCAGCTGTTAATTTCCAAGTTATGGACTAAGTTCAGGCATTCACTCCAGGATGTTCTCAATACACTATTGGAGCTCTCTCACTGCACTAACCTTCTGGTCAATGACAGCTGCTATTGGAGCTCTCTCACTGCACTAACCTTCTGGTCAATGACAGCTGCTACTGGAGCTCTCTCACTGCACTAACCTTCTATGACAGCTGCTACTGGAGCTCTCACTGCACTAACAATGACAGCTGCTACTGGAGCTCTCTCACTGCACTAACCTTCTGGTCAATGACAGCTGCTATTGGAGCTCTCACTGCACTAACAATGACAGCTGCTACTGGAGCTCTCACTGCACTAACAATGACAGCTGCTACTGGAGCTCTCTCACTGCACTAACCTTCTGGTCAATGACAGCTGCTATTGGAGCTCTCACTGCACTAACAATGACAGCTGCTACTGGAGCTCTCTCACTGCACTAACCTTCTGATCAATGACAGCTGCCACTGGCATGGCATCAAAGGCAGCATTGGCAGCCTCCCAAATTTCCAGACCAAGCTCCTCCCCAAATTTGTTAACACACTCCTTCTTAAAGGTGAAGGCCTCCTGGACAGCTCTGATCTCATGGTTCCCTCGGATGAGCTGAAACTTTGACGGTGTGAGAAGCTTCTGTGCAAAGAGGTAGGCAACTACTTCAAATCCGTGTGGTCCGCGGTCCACGTAGTCACCCAGGAAGAGAAAGTTAGCCGGGGTAAGGACTGGGCCCATTCTCCACAGCACCTTCTCAAAGCACACCAAGTCATGGAAGTTGCCATGGAGATCACCTATGTGTGCAGGAGAAGTTATTATCGGTGAGAAAATAAATCACATTATAAATGGCTACATATTGAGGGGCAGGGAGGATAATGCACTGAGGCAGGTGTACGTGCATACACGTGTCTGTAGTCATGGTTACATGTGGGATTCTAAGTTGGGTGTGTGTGGTAGGAGGCAGGATCCAGTCAATGGGGAGGGCGGGGTAGATGGGGTGGGTTCAGAGTTTGCAGGTTTTACCCTGGGCTTGGGTGTAACCCGGGTTGGGTTAAATACCTTTTACCCGGGTTTTACCCAGGTTTTACTCAAGCATGGATACAACATAGACAATAGATTTATTATAAACTGTAAAGATATTATAAGAAATTAACTCTGTAATCAGGAAGAAAGACATTCAATAAATGGCAACTGTAACAGGAGCTGTGTTTCACTCAGCATTTATTTACCAAGTGACAAGGTTGTCTACTAGAGTATATATTTTTTTTATTTAATGATTTATATAAATATTTAAACAAGATTCATGGGATTAAAGTCCAATTATATGCAAGTTAAACAGGTTTAATAGTCAATCTCCTGAGCCTCGCAGGAGCCTGTGGCAGAAGACGAGTTTCTGGGCTTTCTCATTTCCCAGGCGGTTGCAGAGTTTGTTCTGGATAAGTCCATAGGAGCTAAATATATGTTCCATTGAGCTGGAAGATGCAACTGCAGTGTGGAGTTGCTTCATAAGTTGCATGAGTCCAGGGGGCAGGGCACACCTCTTGTCTACAAGTGAGAGGTGGGGTTTCAGTGGCACCAGGCTCAAAGTAGGATGAAGGGAATGGGGCCTCCTGAGCCTCAAAAGAGATGGCTGTGCTGAGGAGTGCTTGGCTCTTTGTCTTCAGCCAAGCTTTGGCATCCTCAATCTGATAATCACTAAGTAACTGGCCCTGATACTTAGGGTGAAGTAGGTAGGCAGCAAGGTGGCCAACCTTAACCACTGCAGCAAAGCGTTTCTTGATAGCATCCTGGCGGGGTTCCAGATAGGGCTCTTTAAGGAGGGAGAGGTAGTGATGTGTAGCATCAGCAATCATGCAGCTATCACTTTGACATTTGTTGATGGCAACAGTAATAGGTTTGAGTTGTTCAAGGAGATCTCCAGCAGCACATAGAATACCTAGATTCTTGATCTTACTATGTATAATCATCAGTATTGTCTATGGCTATTTTCTTGTAGATGGAATGATTGGTCATAAATGATTTCAGACAATCCAGATTACTATTCCAGCATGTAGGACAAGGTAATTTGGGTTTAACATGGCCAGGTGACTCCCTCAACCATCCATGTGAACGGTGGACATGTTTGAAGTGATGGTTGATGGACTTGACATGCTCCATGATCCATGGAGTGGACAGGTCTTGACAAAGAAGGTTCAGGCTGTGACTCATGCAGCCATATACGTTGACATCAGGACGCTCTTGGTGGACTTCTTCACGCACTTTCTTCATTTTGTTCTCGTTGTCTGTACAGCAGTTCAGTACTTCACAGCCATACTTGCTCTCTGCTGTCTTGATAGAGTTCAAAAGAAGATCTTTACATACTTCTGCAGTTTTCTTAGTGGATATGGGGTCATGAGCATCATGGAAGTAGCCTATGCCACCAGCAGTGAGAGAAGTGGCAATGATGGGGTCATCCTTGATGTTAGTCCAGCCATCCTGTTGGATAGTTGTGGGCTTATTCTGTAGCTGTTGCCTCATCTTTGATTGAAGTTGGTTGTGCGAATTATCAAGAAGTGAGCCACCGATGTGCTTGGCTGTGTTGGAGGTACATATCCTGGGCGCATCATGTTGCAAACTTTCTTGAATAATGGGTGATCAGCAAAGCTTAAGGGTGTGTTGGTGGCATACAACAGATCAGCCCATGCCTGGTCCAGGTCTTGCTTTTGGACTGGTATGTCGCTGCTTCTTTGCAGGGGGAGGAAGAGAGGAGACTACATGGCTGGATGATAGTTGCTCAGCTTCTCCGATTTCATCCTGGCCATCTGATAAGTCACATGCAGGTTTCTTTTGCGGGGTAGTCACAAGAGAGATACCCGAACATCTTTTGTGATGAGCGATGAGGCGCTCCACTTTTGCTGATAACAAATGGAAACACTTCCTCCATTGTGCTTTCTTGCCTTCCTGTTGGATGAAGTGTTGCCACACAATATTCTTTGGCCGTCCACCCTTGAACATAGTAACTTTTGAATAGCAGAATTTCAGTTGTAATTATGGTATTTGCTTGCCTTTTAAATAGCCCTGGTGTCCACCACCACCCAGACCAGACACTTGTGGCTCTGGGACAGGGCGTGTTTTATATCACTGGGTAATACCTGGGGAAAACCCGGGTAACCCCCCCCCTGGTTAAAATAGGGGTAAAACCTGGGGGAAATACCTAAAACACAGGTGTACCTACTGGGTTTGTTAAAATAGGTTTTACCCGGGTAAAATGCAAACACTGGGTGCGTTATCACCCCATAGCACTAACCATTGCCATGCCTTAACCCTATGCCCTGGAACTCTAGCCATGCCCTAACCCTGGCACTAACCCTAGCCCTAACTCTAGCCATGCCCTAACCCTGGCACTAACCCTAGCCATGCCCTGGCCCTAACCCTAACTCTAGCCATGCCCTAACCCTGGCCCTAACCCTAACTCTAGCTAACCCTAGTGATGCCCTAACCGTAGCCATGCCCTTACTCTAGCCCCAACTATGCAACCCTATCCATTGTCCTGGCCCTAACCTAGTCAAGGTCATCAGTATTGGTCTATAAATCAGTATTGGTTATGTCATTATGATGATGTAATGCTAATATTGAGACATAAGGGGGTAGCCATTTGTGTGTGTGTGTGTGTGTGTGTGTGTGTGTAGATGCTGCTATTCACACAGGTAGCTGTAACAAGCAGGGGTCAAGGGTCAAGACAAAACTGGCAAGGAGACAGAGCAACACATTCTTCACTGTTGTATCAACAGCTAAAAAGGCAAGACAAGGTGGTTGCTTTGACAGTGAAGGAGCAACAAGCCAAGGCGGAGGATAGGGCATACATGGAGCTCTTTGAGCTCGAGCCACAGTGATGTGGATGGTTGGATATGCTCTCTTCCCAGGCAAACCAGTCATCAACTTTGGTGAATATATTATGTACACATGAACATAGTGTGGAGGGTGGGACCCAGGGAGGGTGGGACCAGCCCAGGGAGGGTGGGACCAGCCCAGGGAGGGTGTAGCCAGGGAGGGTGGGACCCAGGGAGGGAGGGACCCAGGATCCAGGGATGGTGGGGCCAAGGGAGGGTGGGACCCAGGGAGGGTGGGTAGGGAAGGTACACTAGGAAAGGTTAGGGATAACTCAACCAAGGGAAGGACAAGGGCAGAGGGTTTTGGGCCCTATGCCCCAAAACAGCCATAACTAGATAGGGGGAAGCCTGTATCATTTCCCTTGGGCCTGTGTCCTCCGTGGGTGCTCACGCGTAGGGTTAAAGTCTGCTGCAGGCAAGCCAAAAAGTCCAATAATTATGGCTAAATATTATTATTCTTGCTGTTGTTTCTTGCTAATTATTACTGTTATATATTTTTCATTTTTAAATGTTTTATTACATTAACAGAAAGTGGCCAGGGTAAACTCAGAATAGCCTGAGCAGTAGCTCTGGGGGTCTGCAAGCTCTGGGGGGGCTGAAAGCTCTGGGGTTCTGAAAGCTCTGGGGGTCTGCAATGTCCAAGGAAAATGACGATTTGAATCTTGGCGATGCTGAGGATTCTCAACTGCAATCTGGAGACGTTGGTGCAAGATTAGCATTGCGTTATCACAGTGTGCAGTCATGAGAGTTGGTGCAAGATTAGCATTGCATTATCACAGTGTGCACATGAGAGTTGGTGCAAGATTAGCATTGCATTATCACAGTGTGCAGTCTCATGAGATAGCTTTCCAGCCCGTTAGTCTCGTGTTCAGCTTTAAGGAAATAGAAATATTAAAAGCACGAGATTTCCATCCCATCTGTTACAAACACTTCTCTTGCCTAGCTTAGGACTGACACAGAAGACAAGTGTCTTGCTTGTATTGCTGGACAGAAGACAGTGTCTTTGCTTGTATTGCTGGGCAGAAGACAGTGTCTTGCTTGTATTGCTGGGCAGAAGACAGTGTCTTGCTTGTATTGCTGGGCAGAAGACAGTGTCTTGCTTGTATTGCTGGGCAGAAGACAGTGTCTTGCTTGTATTGCTGGATAGAAGACAGTGTCTTGCTTGTATTGCTGGGCAGAAGACAGTGTCTTGCTTGTATTGCTGGGCAGAAGACAGTGTCTTGCTTGTATTGCTGGGCAGAAGACAGTGTCTTTGCTTGTATTGCTGGGCAGAAGACAGTGTCTTGCTTGTATTGCTGGGCAGAAGACAAGTGTCTTGCTTGTATTGCTGGACAGAAGACAGTGTCTTGCTTGTATTGCTGGGCAGAAGACAGTGTCTTGCTTGTATTGCTGGGCAGAAGACAAGTGTCTTGCTTGTATTGCTGGATAGAAGACAGTGTCTTGCTTGTATTGCTGGGCAGAAGACAGTGTCTTGCTTGTATTGCTGGGCAGAAGACAGTGTCTTGCTTGTATTGCTGGGCAGAAGACAGTGTCTTGCTTGTATTGCTGGATAGAAGACAGTGTCTTGCTTGTATTGCAGGGCAGAAGACAGTGTCTTGCTTGTATTGCTGGATAGAAGACAGTGTCTTGCTTGTATTGCTGGACAGAAGACAGTGTCTTGCTTGTATTGCTGGATAGAAGACAGTGTCTTGCTTGTATTGCTGGATAGAAGACAGTGTCTTGCTTGTATTGCTGGGCAGAAGACAGTGTCTTGCTTGTATTGCTGGGCAGAAGACAGTGTCTTGCTTGTATTGCTGGGCAGAAGACAGTGTCTTGCTTGTATTGCTGGATAGAAGACAGTGTCTTGCTTGTATTGCTGGGCAGAAGACAGTGTCTTGCTTGTATTGCTGGATAGAAGACAGTGTCTTGCTTGTATTGCTGGATAGAAGACAGTGTCTTGCTTGTATTGCTGGATAGAAGACAGTGTCTTGCTTGTATTGCTGGATAGAAGACAGTGTCTTGCTTGTATTGCTGGATAGAAGACAGTGTCTTGCTTGTATTGCTGGATAGAAGACAGTGTCTTGCTTGTATTGCTGGGCAGAAGACAGTGTCTTGCTTGTATTGCTGGGCAGAAGACAGTGTCTTGCTTGTATTGCTGGGCAGAAGACAGTGTCTTGCTTGTATTGCTGGATAGAAGACAGTGTCTTGCTTGTATTGCTGGGCAGAAGACAGTGTCTTGCTTGTATTGCTGGATAGAAGACAGTGTCTTGCTTGTATTGCTGGATAGAAGACAGTGTCTTGCTTGTATTGCTGGGCAGAAGACAGTGTCTTGCTTGTATTGCTGGGCAGAAGACAGTGTCTTGCTTGTCTTGCTGGGCAGAAGACAGTGTCTTGCTTGTATTGCTGGATAGAAGACAGTGTCTTGCTTGTATTGCTAGACAGAAGACAGTGTCTTGCTTGTATTGCTGGACAGAAGACAGTGTCTTGCTTGTATTGCTGGGCAGAAGACAGTGTCTTGCTTGTATTGCTGGGCAGAAGACAGTGTCTTGCTTGTATTGCTGGGCAGAAGACAGTGTCTTGCTTGTATTGCTGGGCAGAAGACAGTGTCTTGCTTGTATTGCTGGGCAGAAGACAGTGTCTTGCTTGTATTGCTGGGCAGAAGACAGTGTCTTGCTTGTATTGCTGGATAGAAGACAGTGTCTTGCTTGTATTGCTGGATAGAAGACAGTGTCTTGCTTGTATTGCTGGGCAGAAGACAGTGTCTTGCTTGTATTGCTGGGCAGAAGACAGCGTCTTGCTTGTATTGCTGGGCAGAAGACAGTGTCTTGCAGAGGCTTTCTGTTGTGGTGCAGAGAGGTAATGCAGTTTCGGTTGGGCGGACCACAGATAACTTCGATTCGGACTCTGATGACATTTTCTTTTATAATTATAATAAAATAATAATATGATGATGATGATGATGATGTGGTGGTGGTGGCGACGATGACGATGATGATGACGACGACGATGATGATGATAATAATATTGTTCCTGATGAAGGCTAGAGAGCATCTAGTCAAAATGTGAGAGTACAATTTCAAGTTGATTATTGAGAAGGTTCTTGTAATGTTATTATGTCAACTGAGAGGTCGTTGATATGGTTCTCAACGACCTCTCAGTTGACATAATACATTACAATAACCTTCTCAATAAGCAACTTGAAATTGTACTCTCTCGATGATGTTTCGTTTTCGACTAGATGCTCTAGCCTTCATCAGGAATAATGATAGCTTATCAAAGTAGGCCACAAACAGTGCTCAATGCTAAGCAGAGCATAGTGACAATCTTAGAATCTATTATAGTTTCATGCATAAGCAATCACCAGCTACCAAACTCTAGTAAGACCAGCCAATATCAAAATTGTCACTAATTATAATAATAATAATAGTAGTAATAGTAATAGTAATAATAGTAATAGTAACAATAATATAATAAATATATAACAATAAAGATTATATAATAATACATGTAATAATAATAATAATAATAATAATAATAATAATAATAATAATTAAAAAAATAATAATAATAATAAACAAATAAATGTTAATTTTTATTTTATTTTTATTATTATAATAAAATTCAAACAACAACAATAACAGTCCATGCCCGAGCCTCCCATTGCCCACATGAATAATAATAATAATAATAATAATAATAATAATAATAATAATAATAATAATAATAATAATAATAATAATAATAATAATAATAATAAATAATTACTCTCAGCTGACATCATACGCTTATGATTTATTTTTAAATCCGCTTTTTTTTTTTGAAGCCAATGTTTCTGCACTCTGCGTAGTGAAGAGAGGGACAGAAAAATAACTCCTACACCATCTCAACAACATCAGGCCTACAATCAAGTTAGCCATGGAGTTGGAGAAGGATGGCCAACTTCCTTTCCTCCTTTCCTCACTGCGAAGGAGAGGAGACGATGGCATGCTAGACTCCACAGGTTACAGATGAAAGACACATTCAGACAGATACCTTCACATGGTTCACACCACCCAGTTCTTGTCAGAAGAGGGATTGTGAAGAGACTACAGAGCCAGAAGAGTGGCTACAACCCAAGAAGAACTGAATAGGGTCACTGACTATCTTCGACAAGTATTTTCTAACAATAGCTACCCAATGCTGTTCATCCGCTTGGCTTCAAGAAGGTCACCGGGGCAAGGAAGGACCCCCCCCCCCCCCTTAATCATCGTCCCCTATGTGGCTGGCTTAAGTGAAGATACCAGATGTTACTACAGGCATGATGTCATCAGTTGTGGATAGGGTTCCCTGCAGCTGTGGGGGAGTGTACAATAACAATGAGGAGGTTGGAGACCCGAATCAAGGATGCTTGCAGAAGGGGAGAACTTGAGAAGTCATCACCACCCAGTCTTGTGGGAAGAGTGCGATCGATAGAGCTGCAAATGGAGAGAGAGTTGCTCACGAAGGAGGCGCTGCACTTCCATCTCACACCGAGGGATCAGCGCTTCAACCTAGATGTGCGGCTGGAGCTACCTGTGCTGGGTCTCATCTCTCAAGACTATGCACACGAAATCACGCCCATATTAGTCTGTCTGGTGTATTGCTGTGCTGTTGTTCTTCGGACGATTCATGAACCGCATGCATTTGTTGAGTGAAACGTGCCACCAGCGAGTGTGGATGCGTTGCAGTGTTTTCGTTATTTAATTTGCTCTGATGAGACCGAAACTTTCCGTTGAAACGTTTGGCTTCAAAAACCAAAAAACTGATTTAAAGATAAATCTTGAAGCGATAAATAAATAACAACAATACAATGACCTCTCGTTGTTAACTAATACAAACAATCTCTCTCTCTCGTTGTTAACTAATTCAATGATCTCGATTGAGAGTTTATGTCTATATGTCTGTCTGTCACCTGTGCCTCATTGTCTGGCTCTCTACTTGTGTCTATATGTCTGTCTGTCTGTCACCTGTGCCTCATTGTCTGGCTCTCTATTTGTGTCTATATGTCTGTCTGTCACCTGTGCCTCATTGTCTGGCTCTCTACTTGTGTCTATATGTCTGTCTGTCACCTGTGCCTCATTGTCTGGCTCTCTATTTGTGCCTATATGTCTGTCTGTCACCTGTGCCTCATTGTCTGGCTCTCTATTTGTGCCTATATGTCTGTCTGTCACCTGTGCCTCATTGTCTGGCTCTCTATTTGTGTCTATATGTCTGTCTGTCACCTGTGCCTCATTGTCTGGCTCTCTATTTGTGCCTATATGTCTGTCTGTCACCTGTGCCTCATTGTCTGGCTCTCTACTTGTGTCTATATGTCTGTCTGTCTGTCACCTGTGCCTCATTGTCTGGCTCTCTATTTGTGTCTATATGTCTGTCTGTCACCTGTGCCTCATTGTCTGGCTCTCTATTTGTGTCTATATGTTTGTTCCTCTCTCTCTATCTGTCTCACGTTGTCTGTCCCCTGTCTCTCTAATGTGTGTGTCTGTTCCCTTTCTCCCTACCTGTGTCTCTTTGTCTGTCTCTCTATCTGTCTGGCTTTCTTCTACAGGTGTTCCAGTTTCCTTTCCTGGTACTAATTGTACAAACTCATCACCGCAAGTGCTAATAGGCTAACAGGTTTTTTTGCATTAATCTTCTAGAGAGCTGTTCCCTTTAGATAAGTCCACTAGTGGAGTGCCTGAACTTGGGACAGGGTGTATCCAAGGAGATGGTGCAGAGACTTGGTCAAACACAGAAAATGGAGTAAAGAACTGAAGGCAGAATGCTCAAACACACACACTCACACACACACACACACACCAGTAAGAGAGTGCTCACACACACACACACACACACACACACACACCAGTAAGAGAGTACACACACACGTACACACACACACACACACACACACACCAGTAAGAGAGTACTCACACACACACACACACACACCAGTAAGAGAGTACTCACACACACACACACACACACACACCAGTAAGAGAGTACTCACACACACACACACACACACACACCAGTAAGAGAGTATACTCACACACACACACACACACACACACACACCAGTAAGAGAGTATACTCACACACACACCAGTAAGAGAGTACACACACACACACACACACACACCAGTAAGAGAGTACACACACACACACACACACACACCAGTAAGAGAGTATACTCACACACACACACACACACACACACACACCAGTAAGAGAGTACACACACACACACACACACACACCAGTAAGAGAGTACACACACACACACACACACACACCAGTAAGAGAGTATACTCACACACACACCAGTAAGAGAGTACACACACACACACACACACACACCAGTAAGAGAGTACTCACACACACACACACCAGTAAGAGAGTATACTCACACACACACACACACACACACACACACACACCAGTAAGAGAGTACACACACACACACACACACACACCAGTAAGAGAGTACACACACACACACACACACACACCAGTAAGAGAGTATACTCACACACACACCAGTAAGAGAGTATACTCACACACACACACACACACACCAGTAAGAGAGTACTCACACACACACACACACACACACACCAGTAAGAGAGTATACTCACACACACACCAGTAAGAGAGTGCTCACACACACACACACACACACACACACACCAGTAAGAGAGTGCTCACACACACACACACACACACACACCAGTAAGAGAGTACTCACACACACACACACCAGTAAGAGAGTGCTCACACACACACACACACACACACACCAGTAAGAGAGTACTCACACACACACACACCAGTAAGAGAGTATACTCACACACACACACACACACACACACCAGTAAGAGAGTACTCACACACACACACACCAGTAAGAGAGTACTCACACACACACACACCAGTAAGAGAGTATACTCACACACACACACACACACACACCAGTAAGAGAGTATACTCACACACACACCAGTAAGAGAGTACACACACACGTACACACACACACACACCAGTAAGAGAGTGCTCACACACACACACACACACACACACACCAGTAAGAGAGTACACACACACACACACACACACACACACCAGTAAGAGAGTGCTCACACACACACACACACACCAGTAAAAGAGTACTCACACACACACACACACCAGTAAGAGAGTACTCTAGCACAGTACTTGGAAGAAGAGCTGATTACTAACGCTACAAATGAGCTCAAGTAAGACATCTCTAAAGCGTGTTGCAAAACATCTACAAGGCACAGTTTCGCACTTCAAAGAACAAAGGCTGTCGATTACTTTAATTGGTGGATCCAATCACCTGTCAACAGATTACATGGAGATTACTAACCAGGTTAATCAATGGTCACAGTGGCAGATTACAAGCAGGTTACTAACTAGGCTAATCCTAAATCACAAACACCAGCTTAAAGCTGTGGTCATATTATAAGCCGACTGCAGGTGGAGGGCATGGCATTCGTGGTACGGAAAGCTGCTCTCAAAGAACTTAAACCACACCCCCACCAACATGCATCGCTGCATGTACAAGCACAGCTACTCACATGCACATGCACAGAAGTCACGCCCGAGGCTGTAACTTCTGTGGGTGGTGGGGAACTAAAGAGGGGGAGGGGCTAGAACAAAGATGTAGAATATTAATATATTAGCCTATTCTTGCACAATTATGAATTATAGCACATAATATTAGTGGAATAGCACCAGCCATCTAATTAACAGCATCATGTGACCAGCAGCTTTTAATTCACCATATTGTTTTAAGGAAGGGGGGGGGGGGGCTACAGCCTCGCCTTAGCCCCCCCCCCCCCCATCACCCACCCATCCATCCCCGCTGGATCCGTCTATGCAAGGTACTAAATATGAAAATGTTTCTGACTTTGAGTTGCTTTCTTTCCTGTGACTTCAGGTTGCCACGCCACAAGACGTGCTGTGGCAGAATACAAGACGTGCTGGGGCAGAATACAAGACATTCTGTGGCAGATTACAAGACGTGCTGTGGCAGATTACAAGACATGCTGCCACAGCATGTCATGGAAGTCAAAACTAAACAAAAAATGAAACAAGAATTCACCCATGTAGACCACCCCCATATTGGACCCTTTACCTGCTGCTCATGCTAATATCAATTGCAATCGAAGTTGTTAACAGAATTTTCATTGATCGCAGCCTATCCACAATTTACAAAATACTCGTAGTGTTCCAGAGGATGGGATGAACGCCATGGAGCTTATGAATGTTTAACTCTGGCTATGAAGGCCAGCCTTCCTCAACTCTTGTACTAGACCTCTGCAATGTCTGCTGGATCCCAAGGGCGGCAGGTACTGAGCCTTGACCTTCAAAGTCAAGGTTCCTTACCTTTAATTCTGCAGCTGACAAGTCCGCTCAATTCCTCGGCCAACTCACGAGCAATCGAGTGCCGCCACTCATCCACATATATGAAAACAATATCCTATAAAACGCACAATGATTGAAATTGTTTCTGTCATAGCTCAGAACTGAGTCATTTCAAGTTGACTTTATGTGTGGGATTTTTGTAGAGTGGACCCACAAAAAGTTTATAAAACAACATACTAATCCAATTGATGCTCCTCCAGTTGCCCACTACCCAATCATATCCACAGCAAATACAAGTCACCTAAATATGTCTACTGCTGTGTGTGTGTGTGGTGTGTGTGTGTACGTGTGCGCGAGCTGTGTGTGTGTGTGTGAGAACACTCGATGGTCCAAATACACAAAACAACTGACCTTTCTGCCAGCAAACTCTCAAGGTGATCATGTTTACATGGCAACAAAACCCCATATATATCAACTACGGTAACACACTATGTTCAGGTTGAAGTGCTTACAGAAGTCTAAATGGGAGGGCAGGTGTCACTACCCAAATTGGATGATCGCTTGAATCATGCAACAGCACACACTCTCGTAACCCAATGCATACATACGTATGTCGTTTCTATCCAAACAGCACAGATGGAGCAAGTTGCATATTGGGTGCAAATTAAGATGTGTGTGAGGCCATCAGCGCAGGGAAGCTTAGAATGTTTCCAGCAGGCTTGGTGGAGCTCAGCACTTCATCGCGCACGGTTATTGGCCCATGTTAGCACAAAGTCCCAACTGTGTGAGCAAGTTTCAGCCCCAAATCTGGTCAGCACTCTAACACACATGGAGGCTCTGTGATATACCATTCCCCGTATTATTGTAAGTAGAACCCATGGACACTTAACCTTTCATCTTGAAAATCAGATGGGTGGGTGCTTGCTACATGTAGTGGGCGTTTCACGGTTTGGCAGCAGAGATTCCAAGTGATGCACACCAACATTATTCTAATTCACCTTCAGGAGTGACCATCTGAAGTGAAGAGTTACATGTAGCAAGTTAGGGCCAGCCCTGGGACAGCATTTTGCTGAGCCTGTGTAGCCGTTGTCATTCTCAGATAGTCCAAAAACTTACAAGTCATCGACTCCAGCCAAGTCTGAAAATGGATCGCTCTTCTCGAGCTTCAACAGAATCTATACACTGGGTGCTCTCTACATGTACCCTGCCTAATCCTGGCTATACACTGGGTGCTTGCTACATGTACCCTGCCTAATCCTGGCTATACACTGGGTGCTTGCTACATGTACCCTGCCTAATCCTGGCTATACACTGGGTGCTTGCTACATGCACCCTGCCTAATCCTGGCTATACACTGGGTGCTCTCTACATGCACCCTGCCTAATCCTGGCTATACACTGGGTGCTCTCTACATGCACCCTGCCTAATCCTGGCTATACACTGGGTGCTTGCTACATGTACCCTGCCTAATCCTGGCTATACACTGGGTGCTTGCTACATGTACCCTGCCTAATCCTGGCTATACACTGGGTGCTTGCTACATGCACCCTGCCTAATCCTGGCTATACACTGGGTGCTCTCTACATGCACCCTGCCTAATCCTGGCTATACACTGGGTGCTCTCTACATGCACCCTGCCTAATCCTGGCTATACACTGGGTGCTTGCTACATGTACCCTGCCTAATCCTGGCTATACACTGGGTGCTCTCTACATGCACCCTGCCTAATCCTGGCTATACACTGGGTGCTTGCTACATGCACCCTGCCTAATCCTGGCTATACACTGGGTGCTTGCTACATGTACCCTGCCTAATCCTGGCTATACACTGGGTGCTCTCTACATGTACCCTGCCTAATCCTGGCTATACACTGGGTGCTCTCTACATGCACCCTGCCTAATCCTGGCTATACACTGGGTGCTCTCTACATGTACCCTGCCTAATCCTGGCTATACACTGGGTGCTCTCTACATGCACCCTGCCTAATCCTGGCTATACACTGGGTGCTCTCTACATGCACCCTGCCTAATCCTGGCTATACACTGGGTGCTTGCTACATGCACCCTGCCTAATCCTGGCTATACACTGGGTGCTTGCTACATGCACCCTGCCTAATCCTGGCTATACACTGGGTGCTCTCTACATGCACCCTGCCTAATCCTGGCTATACACTGGGTGCTCTCTACATGCACCCTGCCTAATCCTGGCTATACACTGGGTGCTCTCTACATGTACCTGCCTAATCCTGGCTATACACTGGGTGCTTGCTACATGCACCCTGCCTAATCCTGGCTATACACTGGGTGCTTGCTACATGCACCCTGCCTAATCCTGGCTATACACTGGGTGCTTGCTACATGCACCCTGCCTAATCCTGGCTATACACTGGGTGCTTGCTACATGTACCCTGCCTAATCCTGGCTATACACTGGGTGCTTGCTACATGCACCCTGCCTAATCCTGGCTATACACTGGGTGCTCTCTACATGTACCCTGCCTAATCCTGGCTATACACTGGGTGCTCTCTACATGTACCCTGCCTAATCCTGGCTTCTTGCTACATGCACCCTGCCTAATCCTGCCTATACACTGGGTGCTAACTATACACATCCTGAATCCTAGACAGCGAGCATTGTGGGCACTAGCTAACGTGGGGAATGCTTACTGTGTAATTTATGGCAATTAATTCCCTGACATATCTATTTATATGAAAAGAGATTTTGTTACATCATGCATGGGTGCGTGTGCGTGGGGGTAAGCTACAATGCTGGACTCGAAGAAGCTACACTACAGCTGAGTAGCAGAAGGACTCCTTGCACTTCGATTTCCAATCTTTCCAGCTAAAGAAATAAGTGGCTGCTTGAAGCTTAGAGGTGTAGCTCACACAATTCTTGTTGGTTGCAGCCGTGGACACACACAACTCAACAGTGCCTCTTCAGGATAGTTCCTCCACACGCACGCTTGCTGAGACCAGGCCCACTGCTGGATTGGAACATCCGAGTATCATTCGTGGTTTAAGCCACAAAACATTGATCGATGAGGAAAGTGCAGCTACTGCTGCGACTAACACCCCAGCAAAAATATGGTAACTGTGAATCCAGAGAGTGCATGTACACAGACACATGTAGGGCTGGTACTGACAGGTTATGGTAGCTGGCACTGACAGGTTCTAGTAGCTGGCACTGACAGGTTCTAGTGGCTGGCACTGACAGGTTATGGTAGCTGGTACCGACAGGTTCTAGTGGCTGGACTGACGGGTTCTGGTGGCTGGCACTGACAGGTTCTAGTGGCTGGCACTGACAGGTTCTGGTGGCTGGCACTGACAGGTTCTGGTGGCTGGCACTGACAGGTTCTGGTAGGGAGGACCTCATGCAGTAAATGCTACATTTAGTAACAATTTCTGATTTCTGTGATGTTTGTTCAACAACAGAAAGTTCTTATTTTCCACACAAGTTTGTAAGCATGATATTACTTTACCATATTTTACTTTACCTAATATGGTAGCATAGCTACCGGTATTTTACCTAATATGTAGCATGGAGAAGTGATCTCTAATAGGCGCTCCTCAGAGGAAAAAACATCGACTATTTTAGCACAGATATGCGTGAAGCATCTCGCCACAGACACCATGTCAACTGCACCCCACGAGAACTCCAACTTGGGCTTTCCACGCCCATTATCCTTCAGGGCATGCTCAAAATAACGCAGACCGGAGAGCATTTCGTTCGATTTGGATTGCTAATTGAGAGAGGAGGGAAAGAGAGGAGATAGAGAAGCGAGAGAGGAGACATAGAGGAGAGAGAAGGAGGAGAGAGAGGAAAGAGAGAAGAGACATAGGAGAGAGAAGGAGGAGAGAGAGAGAGGAAAGAGAGAAGAGACATAGGAGAGAGAAGGAGGAGGGAGAGAGGAAAGAGAGAAGAGACATAGGAGAGAGAAGGAGGAGGGAGAGAGGAAAGAGAGAAGAGACATAGGAGAGAGAAGGAGGAGGGAGAGAGGAAAGAGAGAAGAGACATAGGAGAGAGAAGGAGGAGGGAGAGAGGAAAGAGAGAAGAGACATAGGAGAGAGAAGGAGGGAGAGAGGAAAGAGAGAAGAGACATAGGAGAGAGAAGGAGGGAGAGAGGAAAGAGAGAAGAGACATAGGAGAGAGAAGGAGGAGGGAGAGAGGAAAGAGAGAAGAGACATAGGAGAGAGAAGGAGGAGGGAGAGAGGAAAGAGAGAAGAGACATAGGAGAGAGAAGGAGGAGGGAGAGAGGAAAGAGAGAAGAGACATAGGAGAGAGAAGGAGGAGGGAGAGAGGAAAGAGAGAAGAGACATAGGAGAGAGAAGGAGGGAGAGAGGAAAGAGAGAAGAGACATAGGAGAGAGAAGGAGGGAGAGAGGAAAGAGAGAAGAGACATAGGAGAGAGAAGGAGGAGGGAGAGAGGAAAGAGAGAAGAGACATAGGAGAGAGAAGGAGGGAGAGAGGAAAGAGAGAAGAGACATAGGAGAGAGAAGGAGGAGGGAGAGAGGAAAGAGAGAAGAGACAGAGGAGAGAGAAGGAGGAGGGAGAGAGGAAAGAGAGAAGAGACATAGGAGAGAGAAGGAGGAGGGAGAGAGGAAAGAGAAGAGACATAGGAGAGAGAAGGAGGAGGAAAGAGAAGAGACATAGGAGAGGGAAGGGGGTTGAGATACAGAGGGGAGAGGCCATAATAATTATTGGCAATTGTTGTTAAGTGTTTCTAATGCTAGTGGTTTAGCTGTTGTTTTTGACTTGAGTTGGAGCCACCTCCTATCATTAACCCACAACGGACACATGAAGAGTCGAGATAATATGCATATAATCTACACACACACAATGCCTGTCCAATAAAAGATCATGAAATTTGCACTCCTGACCTTCTAGGGCTTCCATCTTTCTACAAAAATACGTGGGGGCATCTTATGGAATTTACAAGCCACCTCAACAGCTAAGTCTTTTAGCCTTCTCAATCTAGGGCTAGGGCTAGGGCTAGGTAGCCGGCTAGTCCGTAAAAAAGAAACAAGTGTTCACTCTAATTATAGGCAATTGTAGCTCTGCCCACTTCATGTGTACATGTCACTAATTACTTTTAGTTGATCTCCGCTGACCACAATACAGTTTATTGATCTAACCATTGCAAATCAGACCGCCACAGAGCAGTGGGCGTGGACGCTTACCTTGTCAAAGGCGTTGATGGAGGGGAGCCTCTCAAAGCCCGGTCTGACGTCCAAGAGGTGGTCGAGACTGCCCGACACTGCCTCAGTACCCACCAAGTCCCACAAGGTCGTCACATCCGTCAACATGCCACTCCTCTTCACCTTCACAAAGTGCGTTGCTAAGGTGTACTCCTTCTCAGAGAACAAGTCGTCACTCGAGAGTCCATCGTCCTTGGCGAGGCTCGGTGAAGGAGAGCCGTTCTCGCGGCTGCCCTCTGAAGGTGTCGCAACTAAAGGTGTCTCTGAAGTTGTGTCCACCTCCATTCTTGTTGGTTGTGTATTGCTGCTCACTGATTGGTCTAATTCAGACGTTAAAATAGCAACAACATTAACACTGAACTGAAGAACAGAATGCAACCAACAAAGACCCAGCGTACCCGTGACAGACTGCTCTGCGCCGTCTGCGCAGACGTCACTCCGGTGCTTTACGGGACGGTGTGGCAGACGAAAGAGAACAGACGTCCCACGAAATTTCAGCTGTCCAACTACATTGAGGAAGGTATCGAGAGAAATCCCCTTAGTCACATCTATACTAAATATCCTGCGGAAGGAAATGCCAGCGTGTTATTATTAGGCATGGAACCAAACGAAACAACTTCACCTCCAATTCTCCATGACTGTCTTTTCAAGTTCACTCTCCTCCATGGCAATCTTCTTGAAAGAATAGACATCCCTGACCAACTGGCTACACAAGAACATGTCAAAATCCTAAATCCATTTAAGAGCAAGTCTCACCTGAATTCACTGAAGTACAGCTGCTCCTTCCCATAGCTGTAGAAGTGGAAGATGAACTGACAGCGAAACTGAGCACTGAGCCCGCCATGGACCGTGAAAGGATCGAGACAACACAGGCCAACCTGAACATCCCTCAATGTCAGTCCCTCTGCCTGAGGGTCACTTTTAAGTGCACTGAAAGATTTGCAATTAAATGACAACCGACACAATAAAGAAGAAGCAAAAAACCAACTTGAAGCACTGGTGGCAGAGGCTTGGAGGAAATCCAAGATGGGTTAGGAGGGAGGTAAATTGATTGAGATCCATCAGAGGAGATGAGCCACAATAGCGCACAAACATATCTTCTAATTGCTTCAGTTCTAGAAATTGAACACAAAAGATTAATAATTTAATAGCACCCAGGGTTTCATTTAGGGGGGGAGCTGCCCCCCCCTTGGAACCTTTTTGCCCCCCCCCCCCCTGGAAATTGAAATTCATTAGAAACTTTGTCACATCTTTAACCATCATGCCCCCCCCCCCCCCCCACCCCCCACCTTAAAATCCAGATTCCTCCAGTTGCCCCCCCTTGACAATTTTCTAAATGAAACCCTGGCACCTGTACAACAAGGTCCAACAAGGTCCATTCCCTTGACGACAAGACTTGTCAAAAATAAAGGACAGAAAACAAGGATTTGCAAGTGATTTGTTTGCCTATTAAACACCAAATAGTTGGTACTCATTTTTCTTAAGAGGTAAAGGGTCCTATCAATGTGGTCTACACTGACAAATTTTTCTTTTTTGCCAAGTCAACCAAAAATGTTAATTTTTTTAATTTTAAATAAAACATTTGTTGCTGTTGTTCTTTGGAAACCTAGCTAGTTGGAATGTAGCAATTTCATTGGTCAATTACAGGTTCCTTGAATCCCTATGTGGAGGGACTCTACTGTAGAGTCCACCCTCCTGGCTGCAATCGAGTCCCTTCCCTAGGCGGCATAGTCTTTATTATGTACTTTTTTAACAGCAAAAACAACACCCAAACAAAATTAAAACTTCTACCATTATTGTCAATAACTGGTACAGCTGCTATGAAATTGAGACAACCTCGTCCCAAGTTCTAATGCAATATATACCTAGTAACTTCTCTCGTTTTCTTGGATATCTCTCCGGTTCTTGCTTTAGCTACTGTAGCTGTTCATTCCTTTTAGCTAGAGCAAAGAGAACTTTTTTGTGGGAGGTGCTGGTTGGGGAGGGGCTGATAGGTGCTTCCTGCTGTAGTAGACCTAGTATGGGGCCGCAGGGTCAGTGGACGTTTCCTGGACGTCATCCTAGTTTATGGGGTTGAGAGAAGTTAACCAGTCGACTATTTCGTTTAAAAAATAAATAATAATAAAGACATTGCATGCTAGCTGCTGTAACACCCTCTGATTTGTTGATGGTTAGTTGCCATGTATGGTTGCTAGGTTCTAAATAAGTTAGACACCTCGACCAACGGGATCTACGGTATTTAGAAACCCTCCGGCCCTTAGTAGTGCCCTCTCTGCACTCGGTTCGCCACAACCCAAGGTCTTCAGGTTCCTAAATACCGTAGATCCCTCGGTCTCGGTGTCTAACTATGCAGACCCCTCGGTCTCTGTGTCTAACTATGTAGATCCCTCAGTCTCGGTGTCTAACTACGCAGACCCCTCGGTCTCGGTGTCTAACTATGTAGACCCCTCGGTCTCGGAGTCTAACTATGCAGACCCCTCGGTCTCGGTGTCTAACTATGCAGACCCCTCGGTCTCGGTGTCTAACTATGCAGACCCCTCGGTCTCGGTGTCTAACTATGCAGACCCCTCGGTCTCGGTGTCTAACTATGCAGACCCCTCGGTCTCGGTGTCTAACTATGCAGACCCCTCGGTCTCGGTGTCTAACTATGCAGACCCCTCGGTCTCGGTGTCTAACTATGCAGATCCCTCGGTCTCGGTGTCTAACTATGCAGACACCTCGGTTTCTGTGTCTAACTATGCAGACCCCTCGGTCTCGGAGTCTAACTATGCAGACCCCTCGGTCTCGGTGTCTAACTATGCAGACCTCTCGGTCTCGGTGTCTAACTATGTAGATCCGTTGGTCTCGGTGTCTAACTATGCAGACCCCTCGGTCTCGGTGTCTAACTATGCAGACCCCTCGGTCTCGGTGTCTAACTATGCAGACCCCTCGGTCTCGGTGTCTAACTATGCAGACCCCTCGGTCTCGGTCTCTAACTATGCAGACCCCTTGGTCTCGGTGTCTAACTAAGCAGACCCCTCGGTCTCGGTGTCTAACTACGTAGATCAGTGTCTAACTATCATGTAGAGTTCTCTTTCGATCAGCTCTTTGTTGTTACTGCCAAACATTTCAACCAAAATACTTCATCTTCATCAGCGCAAATGACCAAAGTATTTCGGTTGAATTGTTTGGTGATAAAGACAAAAAGCTGATTGAATGGGAACTCTACAGAACGTCTGATGAAGTCAACTGAAAGTAATCGTACGACACTTTCTTTGTTTCCGTTTATTTTGTTCTGTTTCCTCTCTAGAGTGAAGCAGCCTTCTTGAAGAAGTTGCTTAGGGTGCCTCTGGAACTAACAGTTGCCATCCTTCACTCACATACACATGCAGATGCATCGATCAGGAAATAGGCTTACGAAGGCTCTGTGGAGCTGTTAACTCTTCTCACAAAGTAAAGTTCTCAGTTTCTGCAACGCATTGGACAATTTGTAATCTTCTGGTACAGTAGTAACTAAGTCATGCAAGGAGAAAAAGTAGATGATTAGACGTTGCCGTTTTAAAGATCTTTTGGGCTGCACGTTACTACCTTAAAGATGGATTAAAGTTATGCTAGAAGTGCTTTGGTTATAATGGTCGGCTGAAACCGGCCAAAATCATCATTTAGGGGGCCAGAAGCTGCCAAAGTGAGAGTTTTGTGTGTGTGTGTGTGTGTGTGTGTGTGTGTGCGTGTGTGTGTGTGTGTATGTGGGCATTCACCATTTTAAGATGGGGAACAAGCTAATATGTGCAGGTAATAAATAAAAGCTCACCGTTGGATCCATATTCAGAAGCACTTAGGAACTGATCCACAAGTGACTCAATTCTCCCAGTCAGTGGCCTGGAGTTCTCACTCACTCTCCGTGTGTCCACTACATTACTAGCCCTCACACACTCCAGAACTTCAGATGGGTACATGCTCTCATTCCTCTTTCGCTTCTCAGTCACTGCGTTCAAAATATCCCAAGTTAAAGGCTCCACTGACAATTTGGGAAGCTGCGCTACCTCTTCATCAGTGATCCACTTCTTGCAGCCATTGGATGGAAGAGATTGAGAGACAGCAACCAATTCTACCAGGTAGACAACAGTAAGCCTTGAGTTTGGACTGCCAGGTGACGGTTCTCCACACTCACGCAGAATCTTGACAATGCCTTTAATGTCTCCAGTAGCACCAAGTTCCTGTGAACAAAATTCATGCGCACACAGTAAGTTCATTCTCAAGTACAGCTCAGACCCAAGTGTGCAGTTTGCTGATAAATTTAGCTATCTATCTAACATCAAATTCACTTTCAAGACTCGCAGCATTAACCTACAAGACAAATCCATGGACATCCAGAAAACTAGCAAGCTAAACAGATTCAGACAACTACGTTGGAGAAGCTCGTGCAGCTTCCATATACCTTCTCTAGGGCTGTAACACATTATGTAGGATATAATCAGCAGCACGTTGGGAGTCAAGAGCAAGCTAGCTACATACCTTGTTCAAGAGCTCGAGTGCAACATCCATGAAATTATTGTTTCCGAGGACTGGAGAAGAAAGTAGGCGAAGGTTCCCGGAACTATTCTCCTCCAAGAAATAGCCATTTCTTCCACAAACCACTACCAACTTAACTTGATCTTCCATCGACAGTATCACTACAGCGGATTAGGAATCTCCATTGACGGTATAGAAGGATCCTAGGACTAAAGTAATTTGGGAATGTCACAGGCCACACGCGGGATATTAAAAAGGATATCCTTAATTAACAAAAGTGGGATTTCGCTGCCGTCCGATTACTGAAAGCGTTTGACAGTGTTCCACCTGGTGGACTGCTTCTAAAACTGAGACTTGAGGAAGATGCCATTGCTGGTACGAGTGGATCCTAGAATTTCAGGGCATGGAAGTGGTTAAGCTTGACTGAACTTGAGAGAGTATATTTCTTTCTCCAAAAGTTACAGTACTCTCAGATGTATAATATACCCCAGGGAAGCATCCCTTGGATCAGACTTCACACTTAACACCTTGAACAAGATCTGAATCGATGAGGCCTAAATTTGTCATTTTGAAATACAGTAAGGGAAGGGAAGGGAGGAGCGATTACTCTCGATGGAAAAGTAACCATCTGATTTTTAATAGATATTGGGGCACTAAAATTGTAAGTAAAGCTGTGCCATACCGCATGCACTAAATGCACCCAAAGTTGTGTTCGAAACTTCATGAAGCTAACAGATACTAACTCATTCTGAGGTTAATTCATCTGCAACTTTTTTGTGTGCTGGATTTTTTAAAGCTACAAAACGAGAAGAGGAAATATAATGATAAACATAAAAAATAAATTATCCAATCAAACTGTGAGTTGAGGTGGGACAGCCATCTGGAGTCTCTACAGGTCCAGTCAAAATTAAAGGACATAGTCAGTCTGGAAAAGGA
The DNA here is from genome assembly GCA_028752905.1 of Cladorhizidae sp. MBARI D1340-BT2. Taxonomy (NCBI): domain Eukaryota; kingdom Metazoa; phylum Porifera; class Demospongiae; order Poecilosclerida; family Cladorhizidae; species Cladorhizidae sp. MBARI D1340-BT2. The sequence continues at coordinate 19,049,005 of JAQNBH010000009.1, forward strand.
TACACATCTTTGGAAGATGATCATAAACCATGGCCTCAATGTGGTCCAACTGTCCTTTCTCCTGGAAAGCTGGATCTGACACCATCTCCACTCCAGTCAATCTCTGCCACTGGAAGATACAAGTTGGGGCAAAATGTCAGCTATGCGGCTTCCCTAGACCTACACCTGCACATATCCTTAATGGCTGTCACGTGGCACTGAACCAGGGCAGATACACCTGGAGACATGACTCGGTTTTGGCTCATCTGGTAAGGGAGTTGAAAAAATTCTTGCCCAAGGACACAAAGGTTTATGTAGACATAGAGGGGAACAGGGCCAGAAAAAATCCACCGGCCACTATCCCTCGAGATATATTTCGTTCTCTTTGTGGCCTGATATAGTCACTATCGACCAAGAAAAGTATGTATATTTGCTGGAGCTAACCGTCCCAAATAATTCTCCACTGGACCTAGAGAAAGCCAGGTTAAGGAAACAGGGCAAAGAAGAATGCCACCACCTAATTTCGGATATGCAATCTAAAGGCCTCCAAGTACAATACAACACCATTGAGATTGGATCCCTTGGCCATTTCACCACCAAATCCACGGATTCCCTAATTGATGTCCTACCAATAGAACACACTAAACAATCCGTACCCATCCTTGTGAAGGCCTCACAACTAGCTCTCAGCAAATATTTGCCGCCCACAAGCTCCAAAAATGGAATGAATATAAACCTTTGCTAACGTAACTATCTAACTTATCTATCTTAATCGTAATTGCAATTCTACCCCACCTCCGTCTTGCCCTTGCCATGCCCATCCCTACATTCTAACAGACATGTATCATGATGTACGCATGTGTCTGAGGTGTTGTCAAGATATATATATAAATTTGTGCTCTCTTCTTTATAAAAAATTAATTTTTTAAATAATAAAAACGATGGTTAACGTGCGTGGTGTTCCATGGATGAAGAATGCTCGGAGGAAGGCTCAAGTAGTATTGTGAAGAGTCTTGTGGGGGATGGTTTCACCAAAGATGTGTTGGCATGTCTGAAGAGTTTAAGTGAGAAAAAATGAGTTTGTAGTCAGTTTTTGGGAGTTTGGATGGAGCAAGTGTGGAAAAGGGAGAAGTTCATGTTGAAGGTGAAGGTGCTGGTTTGTGAAGTGTGTTGATAAGAACCGGAAAGACACGAGAAAGAGTAATGAATAGTGTAGTAAGATGTTCCAGTGATAAGGTTATGTTAAGGAAGCAAATAGAGAAAGTTAAGGAGGAGTATGGGGACGAGAGAGATGGTGGTGGGTTAGTAGATACTAATGTCACCAACACTGTACATGTATTGACGAGGGATGTGTTAAAGAAGCTGGAACAAAGAGAGAGTGGTGATGTGTGGATTAATTTCAAATTTATGGAAACTCGTCAAATGGATGATGTGCTGGCTAATGTTCTGTTGAGGGTGGAAAAATTGGAAAAGCAAGTAGAGCATAAACAGAGAAGAATTAGTTTTGGGGAGGAAGTTAGAACAGGTGATGGCAGAGGTTAATAAAGGTGCTAAAGAAACAATGGTAGGGGCTCTCATACAGACCAAAATAAATGACGGGGAGAGTTGGGAGGACAAGGTTGCTGTTAAAGGGATACGGAGCAGATGCTCATCAGAAATCTGTGTCTGAAGAAGGAGGGAACAGGAAGCAGTTAATCTTTGAGTGTGCCTATGACAAAAAAGTCAAAAGGGGAAAATCTTCAGGTGCCACGAACGTGCTGGTGGAGAGGCCATTTATCTTGAAAAAGAAAGAACGGTACAAGAAATGGAGAGGGCCAGGGAGAAATGGAGAGGGCCAGGGAGGAATGTAAGTGTAGACACAGTGCAGGAGGTGGACTGTCAGAACAGGGATCACCAGGTGAGGGGGTTCCAGTGGATCAAACGACGGGGGAAGCTACGCAAGGGGATGTATTGAAATGGAGAAGAGAGGAGGAAGGATCGACAATGAGGGAGAGAAGTGGTGGGGGTAATCCAGGCATCCATAAAGGAGAGCAGAGTGAAGAGCCAGGAGCCTTGCAACCAGGGGGAAATGAAGACAAGACAAAGACAGTTAATGCAGCAACAGGAAAAGGAGGATCAACCAGTGGGAGCAGTGGGGGTGATGGACCTACAAACTGGGAAAGATGGGTTGGAGGATTGCTTGAGTGACGTGATGCTACAGGTTCAAAGAGTTCTAGCACAATATCAGAGCAGGAGGGAAGTGAAAAGCAAAGTACTCTCCTACCAGGTAGCTTAGGTTCCTGGGGGTGTGTGGGGTGGGGAGGGGATGAGTGGGGGTGCCAGAGATTTAGGTGTGGGTTTCCTAAACTGTAAAGGATGGTGGGCAAGAGATGTGGACATTAAGTGCATCTTGAAAAGGAAGGATTTGGATGTGCTGGGGCTGGCAGAAACATTTTTACAGCAGGAAGGGGAGGTTGGGTCCCTGGATATGATTGGTACGGGTACAATAGGATAGGAGGCAAGCGTGCAAAGTGGGGGTGTAGGGCTGCTGGTTAAGAAGAGCTTCAGGTCTAGGCTGCGACCTAGGATGGAAGGAAAGGTGGAATTGAAAGAGGAGAGCAATAATGTGATTGTGAGTGTGTTAACCCGGAAAGGGTGAAGGGTCAGGAATCAGAAGAGTTGTTTGAGGTGATGAAAGCTCAGAAAATCAGGAAGCAGGCTGTGAGGTAATTCCAATATGTGATTTTAATGCATTAGGGTCAGAGCAGTCGCCTAACAGGAATGGTAAGAGGTTGTTGGATCTGGTTGGGGTGTGCAATTTGTGTATCGGGAATAAGGTATCGCAGTGTAGTGGAAGGTGGACGTGGGAGAAAGGAGGTCAGTGATAGATTATGTCTTGCTGTCAAAGGGTTTAGTTATAGATAAGATGGTGATTGAGGAGAGTGGAGAAATTAATCTAGGGTCAGATCAGAATCTAATAGGTAGACTGGAGGAGAGCAATGGTTTAAATGGTAGGTTGATGGTAAGATGGATTGGGAAGAATATCAACATATGGTGAGCAAGGGTTTCAGAGGTTGGGAGGAATATGTGGCAAGGCTAGGGATGGGAAAGGATAGAGAAGGTGTATAACAAATTTGGGAAGCTTTGGGAAGCTGAGTTGGATATAGGGACGAAAAAACTAATAGACAGCTGGTGGTTTCGTGACATTGAAGTAGCTATCCAAGCACGACAAGTGTCCTGTAGGAAGCTTAGAGAGTCTAGGGGTGAATGTAGGTGAAGAAAGATCATTACGGCAATGGGAGGAATATAAGAGTGCAAGAAGACATGTGAAGAGGTTGATTAGATTGGAAAAGAAGAGACTGAGGAAGGCTACAATAAAGAGCAAGGAGGGACTAGCTGCAAGTTATTTTGGACGGAAAGAAGAAGCAATGTCAAATTCGGAGAGTGAGAGAGGAAAATGGTGTTGTAGTGGAGAAGAGGAAGGATATACTGGAGATTCTGGCCAAGCATTGGGAAGGGTTAGCGAGTGTGCCCAGGTCAGGGAAGGATGTTCCAATTGATAACCTAGAGTCTAAAGCTAAAGAAATTAACTGGCAGGTTGGATTCCAGGCGATGTACAATATTGTGAAGATGTTGAAAAGGGGCAAGGCTCCTGGTCCTGATGGCATAATTAACGAGATGTTGAAGTATGATGGGAATAGGATGGTGGAAGTGTTATGTTCTCTAGTTAATTTGGTGATGGAGTCGAAGTTTTCGCCAAATGATTGGAGACAGAGTTATACTGTGCCACTCTTTAAAGCTTGAGATGAGGAGGTGACTAGTAATTACAGAGGGATAGCTCTTGGGAGTTGTGTGGCCAAAGTGATGGCAAAAATGTTGGCAGGTAGGCTCAGTAGGTTTGCAGAGAAGTATATACTAACAGAGGGTCAGGTTAGATTTATCCAAGGAGAGGATGTACTGACCAGTTCTTAATGTTGAGGTGTGTGTGTGACATAATGAGGTCCACAGGGCATTTCTGGATGTAAGCAAGTCATAATAAGATCTGTGTGGAAGGATTGTGGATGAAGATGAGAGGGTACGGAGTTCAGAAAGAATTTGTTAATGTATGCAAATGCTTGTATGAAGGAATTCAGTCAAGTGTGTTAGGTGGAAAGGCGTCTGGTGGTTTGAAATGGAGGCAGGACTGAGACAGGTTGTGTCCTTTGTCCTCGATAGAGTGTATGTCATGGGATTGTTGAGGATTTGGAGGGGAAAGGGTTAGGGATTGAAAGGAAGGAACATGGTGTGTTGGGTTGTTGTATGCAGATGATATTGTACTGTTAGCGAGAGATCAGGTGGAGTTACAAATGATGTTGGATGTTGTGGGGGAGTATGCAATGAAATGGAGATTTAGGTTTAATAGCGTAAAGAGCAAGTCAATGACGGAAAGTGTAGTGGAGGAGAGTGGAAGATTAATGAGGAGAGAATGGAGAATGTGGAAGCCTTCAAATATCTTGGTGTGTGGTTTGATAGGGATAAGAGGAAATGTTCATTTGGAGAAGATGAAGGAAAAGGCATAGAAATGGAGGGCAAGAATTGGTTATATGAGCAGGGTAAACGGAGAAATGGAAACGGACAGAGGTAAACTAATATGGGAGTTGCTAGCTAAGCCATGTCTAGAGCATGCATCTGAAGTGTGGTGGATAGGAGGGAAGACAGCCTGCAAGAATTTGGAAAGAATTCAAGAGAGCGTTGGGAGGAAACTGGTTGAAGGGAGTAATACAGTTGCAGGAGTGGCAGTAAGAGGGGACCTGGGCTGGAGGAGGCTGGAAGAAAGAAAGAAAAGAAAGTGTTATTTGGATGGAGGTTGCAGAGAATGAGTGAAGATTGGCTAGTGAAAAAAGTTGTGGCACTGTTAAGTGATTGTCCAGGTTGGTGGGCAGAGTTTTGTGAGCTAAAAAGGAAGTTTGGGAGGGGTGGGGGGAAGGAGCATTGGAGCTAGTAGGCTCAAGTGCAGCATGGAGAAATTGCGTAAGGGATATTAATAAGGAAGAGTGGCGGGAAGAATTGGAGGGAAACCAAGCCTCAAGTGGTATAATTAGCTAAAGATGAGTTTGGACAAGAAAGATATGTAAGAGGAATCAGTAACAGGGGAAGTGAGGCTGAGATTTAGGTTAAGGACGGCATCAGGGGGACTCTTGGGTGACAAGGTGTGGTGTGGTATGTGCTGGGATGGTAGATGTGAGCTATGTGATGAAGGTGTTGTGGAAGATGTTGTACACTTCTTGTTGTACTGTGGGGAGTTAGCTGGTGATCGAGAAAGATTATTGGATATGGTTGAGGGCATTGAAGAGTGGGTGGTAGAATGGAGAAATGAAGATGAAGAAGGGAGAGTAGGCCTAATGTTGGGCAGATCAGTAGCAGGGGTGAAGGAAGAGGTGTTGGATAGGGTAGACAGAATTGTAATGGGAAATGTGCTCACTGGTGGGAGAAGAGGAAATACTTAATGTTTGGCACCTAGGGTCCTATGTCCACCCCCACTTTTCCCCCGTCGGCATTCCCAAACAAAATTCATTATTTTGCTGTAATAATTTTGCTGTAATAATCATAGTTGTTGTTTCTAGTAGTCATTTATCATTTATTGTTTGTACGTACTCGGTGATAGTCTGTCTATCTCAAGGCTACAGAACAATTAAATTATGATGGCAAAGTGTTGGTACGCGAAGGCACAGAACAATTAAATTATGATAAAGGGTCAGCAAAGTGCTGATACGCGAGCCGCGATGTAGGTGACCCTTACCAATTTGATAAAAGATCTTGGCCATGGCTAGGTTATATACTCGAGATGAACTTTCGGAGCTTTATAAGGAGTATACCGCTAACAACATGGAAGTCATCACTGAGATGCTAAAGAAGACTCTGGTGCCATTTGTAATAATGGATATCATCACTTCAGGGGAGAAGAAAGATTGGCTGGAAGAGGATCTTAGATATGGCAGTGACGCTTCCTATAGTCGTGTACTGAGCAGAGTTCAAGAGCGCAATGACCTTGATATGTACATTAAATTCAGTCGATGTCTTGCTTTTCGAACAAACAGCAAGTCGATGAGGTTTACCGATTCGTCCCAGATTTGATGGAAGTAGGACTGCACGATCCTCTACAAGGTTAGGTGCTTGATTTATCATAAAATTCCCCTGTTTATTTTCACTTGAAAACTAGTGCTGTATGGAGGACTCCACTACTAGCAATGAATGCTAGGCATTGAGTGGTGAGCGAAGGATAAGAAAAGCTAGAGCATGTTGACAACTGAGTAACTATTCCCATCATCCTTTCCTGTCAGCTATTAACCATGCACACCTCAAGCTAAAATATATATTTTTTAAGTGTGTATGAGGTATTGGAGAGGTGGTTAAGGATGGCTTGTGGGTTGTTTTGTTAATTTTCTTGTTCGAGTCTTTGCTTTGTTGTTTCTCCTGCCTCTGGCTAGCTTGTTCTACTATCTGGTAAGGGCGTGTATCAGTTATTAAACGAGCATTCTTCAAACTCACCTCCCCGTGCAACGCATGCGGCCGGGCCAATCTAGCTTCAAATCTGCTATTGCCGACCCAGTTTATATAAGCCCGCATCATTTAAGGCAGGTGATCCGTTCCTATTATTTTATGGGTGCACGTAGGTGACACATAGACACATAGATACCCCACGTGTGGCAATACCAAGTTTTCCATCTGACTTCCCACTTTGCTCACCATTTTTCACAAGTGAATAGACACCACAGGGAAGGGCCCCTTGGACTGCAAGGTTGCAATATAAGAAAATAAATGAAGCTAATTTGTCTTGGCGAGGGTTAAATGAATGAACAATCAAAAATGTGAAGTAATGAGCGATTGATGGGAATTCCAAAGCTGTTTAAAAAAAATATTTGTCAGAGAAATGGTTTGGGAGGGAGGGATAGCCACTCGACCGTATCTCATCGTCAAGGTTTCCTGTACCTGGTTAGCTCGTGGATGGAAAGTGTGGTTGAGGTGACTTCTGAACACCAGGACAGTGTGGTTGAGGTGACTTCTAAACACCAGGACTGGACGGGATGGGACTGTCCAAGTGTGCCAATCTCAGTTGCTAGCAATGTGGCAGAGAAGCCTCTGGTTTCCAGATCACTCAAAAAGTGTGTCGTAATTACTAGCCTTGCCTGTTTTCCGACTGTGCATTTGCGATGGAAATTTGAGACTTGTAAGGAATTGAAAGTTCGATGAGGAGAAAATCCTGATTTAGAATTTCACGATATCTGGTCGTGCTTTAGTGATGAGGATTTCTGGAGGGAGGAATAGTGGATTTTGGGTTTTTAGAAGCCCCAAATCCTGCAAGGTCTTATTCTCCAGTGAGAGAAGTGAGCTAAAAGGATAGACGCTCGTGTCTCCAAGAGGAGCGACCGTGGGCCTTGGGACATGTTTAGGATGTACAAGAGGGAGAACTGTAAAGGGCACACCCAACTGGCCTCGACCCGATATCTCCAGCAGTTTAGGTTTAGAGGAGCAAGTAGTGCGTGTCTGAAGCAGCTCGTAACAATGTAATGTGCTGATATCTGCTCCACACCTATTTGTTTTCTCGTCCAGTGCACAGATATCAGTACATTGCCTCCATTGAGCTGAGAGCTCCAGAAGCTTCAAGGACCACTTGACCTTGTTTCAGTCGGATAACTATATGCTCTCACAGCCCTGGGAAGGATCTTTTGGTTTATCTGTTCCACCGATATGGTGGCCTCCAAGAGAACATCACCATCATCTTTCTCTTCTCCCCAACCCCCCAACCAACCCCCCAACCAACCCCCCCCCTACCCACCCCGACCTGATCAGATTGGAACGAAAGTAAAAGGTCCATGGTGGTTAGATCCTTGATCACTGGCCTAATGGTAACATCGACAAATATGTTAGGGCTTTAGTTGATAAGTGAGAGAGACGAGGGCTGTTCATGACCGAAGGAAGATGTAGAACATCCTCTCAAGCTGAAGTTGTTAGGCTGAGCCACGATTTGATAAGTATTGTGGCAAGTGCATTTGATTTCTTTATTGCTTCAGCAAATAAGTCATTTACGGCTGATTAGTAGTGCAATGATGGGATACAATATCGCTTATTAATCCAAAACTCGCATATTTGGCCAGCATCTGTGGGTGCTTAATAGCTAATGATAAATTACCTTGAAAGGCCTTGCTTGGATGCATCTTGACCTCATGCAGTTGATGATCCCAGGAACACTGGGGGGATTTCCCAGCGATATTTTGGGTTTCAAGCGAGCGAATGTAACCAGAAACTCCTGGATCTCATGGAGCATATCATTGATGCAGTTGTGGGAAACTGAGCCGAAAACATTTTTCAGATCAATAAATCTCATTGAAAAGGGCTTTTTTTTTGCATTGGTGAGAATCGACGAGAAAGGCAAAAATGTGCTCTATACCTTTAAGGAAACTTTCCGCAGAGATGTTTCCAAGATGTCGTTGGATATCCCAGTCAAGCAGCAATGTTTTTGTGGAGAAAAGGTTCGAGACTGTAGATGTCAATGCGATTGGGCGAAGATTTCCAGGATTCAAAGTGTCTACCTTTTTGTGAAGGGTAATGAATATGGCCATGCCCCAAGATGGGGGAGGGGAGGGAGGGAGGGGGAGTGTTGTGAGCGTAACATGATATTTTGTGAATAGAGTGGCCAGGAAATGATGAATATATAGATGGGGAGGTGATGTGATTCCATACTCGTGGGCGAGTTATTTGATGATCTCATCTTCAGGAAGCCCTTCCTTGCCCTTGGAGTTGTAGGGGACAAATCAAAAGGCATCATCAGCTCATCCTGAGAAGAAGCTGGTGTAATATCCTTAGCCCATGAAGGAAACCCAGGTAGCAAGCATCATCCGTAAACGGCTTCTTGAAATGGTTACAGGCTTAGGAAGGAACTTGAGAACGAGACGTTGTCCGTGGAAGAACTCGTGTCTTCACAGATGACATTTGCAAAGTGCAATGGGTTCGACCGAAAAGCTCTTTCATTTCATCTTGATTTCTCTGGAGCTGTTTGGCTTGCCCCTCCTTCTCTTCCTACAGTTATGGGCTCTCGCTAGTTGAAGAATCCTTGAGGATTGACCTTCAACCTCCATCATTCTTGGTTCTTCTAACGATATTTTTCGGGAAGTTGTTTCTGTTAGAAGCTGGAGACTCGAGTTGCCATTGATTGTTTCAGGTGAGCTCTTAACAGAGTAGAGAACACCAGCCTCTGAGGGTGCGATGTCACCTGAACCCGTGGAGAAGGCAATGGGGCCAATGTTGGAATCCAACTCTGCTTCAACTGTATGAACTCACAATCAGGTTGGGTTTTGATTAGCTTGTTTGGAAATATGCTCATCATGTGCTACTGCACCATTTTTTAAAACTTTTATTTATTTATTTGAGACCTTGGGCCTGTGGACCTAAGTAAGTAAGTAAGTAAGTAAGTGATGTGTGCATGTAATAAAACACTGTGCAATGTATGGCACTAGGTAAGTAGTTTAAGTAACTAGTGCTAGGGCCTCATGTAGGTCTTAAGTTGATGATGTATCAAGGCTAATCCTTTACCTACTTATACCTAAGCCTAGACCTAGTCCTACGTCTCTTCCTATCTGTACCCTTCCTGTATCTAACTTTCCTGTACCATAGCCATGGCCTTATACCTAGTCTAGCTCTGTTCCTACCTGTACCCTAGCCTATCACAGAGTCTTTGTGTGTAAAACCATGAATGTAAGATAACACCTGCTTCACTGCAAGTGACAAAAAAGCTTCGATTTTCAGGCAAAAAAATAAACAATACTGATTATAAATGGTCAAAGAATTGTCTAACTGGTTGTGGTCTAAATGGATACTGTCTCGTGTTTTAAACAAGTCGATGTATATCTAAAGAAGTTTATTTTCCCCTTCTTTTCCTTCTTGTTAAGCAGAGACAGTTTTCTGGTATTCACTGGCACTAATAACAAGACAGAGTGCTAGAACTCCCTAGACTGGTTTAATACACCTAACAAAATGGCAGACCCTTAAAACACAAAATAGACAAAGCTCCATCTCAGCTTAACTGACTTTTGCAGCTTCTTGGCAGTCTAACTGGTTTCAGCTCCAGTAACATTCCAGTTCCAATAACATTCCAGTGTGCCTTTAACCCTTCTCTAAGACAGTCTAACCTCGCAAAACTTCCAGTGTGCATTAACCCTTCACTAAGACGGTATAACCTCGCAGACCTAAAAAAACTCGCAGACCTAAAAATAAAAAATAAATAAAAGTGAATTCTGTCTTCAAGGATCTGCCATCACATCATCTTTGCCTTGCAGGACCTGCATGAAATAGGTACATTCACTACACTTTTAGACCCGAAGACATCAAGTTCTCCAATGCCTTTCCACGGCTCTATGTTTCTTAGTTACCAGGGAAACAAGTAGTTGAAGTGATAACGACCGTCCACATGTAGCGATTATCAACTCAACCTAGTTCACGTGCTGGATTCAAAGCAGAACAAGTGACGACTCAGTTCATTTCCTGGGAAGCATGTTTGTGGTGTGTGGAGTTCTCCTTGACAACTGTTATCAAGTTGTTGAAGGAGAGAGAACATAGCTGGTCTCTACTAGAAATCAGTGACAATGACAACGTGATGTGGTGACATGTGTTGGAGCACAAGATTTAATCTGTGTAGTGGTTGGTGTACATGATTTTAAATAGTAACAAAAACTTGTTGTAATCTATATATATGGGTCTCTTATTTAATTGTTTGCTTATTTATTTTATTTGTGTATTTATTTATTTGTGTAAAATTGTGTATTTATTATTTGCTTATTTATTTATTTACTTTATTTCTTTATATTATATTTTTCATTTCGTTTGTTCTGATGCACTTGCTGGATTGGTGACCCTTTTCCAGATATCTTGCATTTTTATTGCTGTAGTTCTTACATAGAATCCTGCAGCTCTTACGCAGCAGCTCAGTACAAGTTTGAAGAGAGCTTGCTCACACTAAATGGACTGCAGCGATGTTAAATCCCACTGGTAAAGGGTTGACACATACACTCTCCATGTGCTTAGTAGAATCTTGAAGAGCATTGGCTAAAAATCAAGTGACCTCTGTGACCTCTGTCTGACCTTGTCAACTGTACCACTGCATTGACAAGCGCAGGGTTTCCTGCTTGACTCCTCCCTAGACTTGAGCAGAATTGGTGACTTGCAGCTGCTACTTGATCACCATAAGCTTGCATCTCTGCACCAACATAGAGCTGCACGCCACTCCCACCAGCATGCTCTGTGGTGGCCCGGCTTGAAAGGAATAGGCCAACCACAAACTTTCTAATGGCCCTGGGGATGATTGCTCTATGAATTTCATTACAGCACTTAGCACTAGCACTTCCTGTCCATATATTAGACCCCTGTGGGGGAGGGGGGGAGGAGTCTCGTGTGTCCAAAATCATTTCCTTGGACACCACCCGCTTTTACAGACCCTATAACATGTTGGAAGGACCAGAAGTGGGTGATGTTCCCTAAGAAACCTGTTGGAGAGGTTTTAAAAACAATTCAATTTTAAATTTCTCAGCAAGCTTGCAGTTGACATGGAATATAATGACCTTCTTGATAATGAACTTTAGACTTTTTACTCAGCGTTTTGGCTCGTGTCGAGCAACAAAGCTTGAGTTGATTTTCAAGAAAGTTCCTATTAGGAGCTGCTCCTCCAATTCTTGTAACGGTGTAGCTCAGCCTCAATGGTACAAATAACCGCACCCTCCAATTGTAACCAAATAGCAATAAGACACACCCAAATGATTCATTAGAGGCTTGAATAAACTGAGAACTAGACAACTAGACAACAGGGGGAAAAATTAGCTGGGCTTGAACCCTTGTTTTCCTCTTCCAGGGCAGGGTACTCGACCATTGGGGTTGTAAGCAATAGCAGCTGCTGTAGCTATAACTAGTAGTAGCTTTGAGAAAAGCACTATACTGGCAAGTAGAAGCTGGCAAACCTCTATGTTGTGAGGGTTACAAGCTTTGTTTGTTCTTGTTCTACAGAGCTACAGTATCAAAAGAAGCTTTCAAGAGTGGATATCTAGTTTTTGTTGTACTAGTCTACTAGATAAGAGCATGCCTGGATGACAAGGTGCTGGTGGCAAGTAGAAGCTGGCAAACCTCTATGTTGTGATGGTTACAAGCTTTGTTTGTTCTTGTTCTAGTAAGCAACAGAGCTACAGTATCTTTCAAGAGTGGATATCTAGTTTTTGTTGTACTAGTCTACTAGATAAGAGCATGCCTGGATGACAAGGTGCTGGTGGCAAGTAGAAGCTGGCAAACCTCTATGTTGTGATGGTTACAAGCTTTGTTTGTTCTTGTTCTAGTAAGCAACAGAGCTACAGTATCTTTCAAGAGTGGATATCTAGTTTTTGTTGTACTAGTCTACTAGATAAGAGCATGCCTGGATGACAAGGTGCTGGTGGCAAGTAGAAGCTGGCAAACCTCTATGTTGTGATGGTTACAAGCTTTGTTTGTTCTTGTTCTAGTAAGCAACAGAGCTACAGTATCTTTCAAGAGTGGATATCTAGTTTTTGTTGTACTAGTCTACTAGATAAGAGCATGCCTGGATGACAAGGTGCTGGTGGCAAGTAGAAGCTGGCAAACCTCTATGTTGTGATGGTTACAAGCTTTGTTTGTTCTTGTTCTAGTAAGCAACAGAGCTACAGTATCTTTCAAGAGTGGATATCTAGTTTTTGTTGTACTAGTCTTCTAGATAAGAGCATGCCTGGATGACAAGGTGCTGGTGTCTATATAAGCTATGTACATTAAAGTTATAACAACATATATACTAGGACAGCTTCTCAGACTTTACTCAAGGCTCACTTGTAGTTCTTGGATTGATAACTAATGCATATGGACACAGAGGGGAAGCTTCCAAACAGGTGAAGAACATTTTACATTTTTCCCCCCTTTTGAAAACGTGAGTGGCCAAGTAAGGCCAGAAGTTTTTAGCTGATCCTTCAACTTTTCTCCATAAAGGTGGTACATGTACCTAAGCCCATAGCCTTCTTCTCTCATCAATTTCTCTATAGTTACCTCTCAGCAAAAGCCTTTTTCACATTACTCCTAAAAACTGAGGGTGGAGCCAGGTTATAGGGAACATGTTCTACACAGTCATATCTTCTAAGAAATATCTTCTAAGAAAAGTCCAACTGCATTGCTGTACCTGCTGTTGGTTTGCTCTCGTTTTACCAGTTATGTCAGCCATTGAGCTGGAGTCCAGTTATGTCAGCCATTGAGCTGGAGTCCAGTTATGTCAGCCATTGAGCTGGAGTCCAGTTATGTCAGCCATTGAGCTGGAGTCCAGTTATGTCAGCCATTGAGCTGGAGTCCAGTTATGTCAGCCATTGAGCTGGAGTCCAGTTATGTCAGCCATTGAGCTGGAGTCCAGTTATGTCAGCCATTGAGCTGGAGTCCAGTTATGTCAGCCATTGAGCTGGAGTCCAGTTATGTCAGCCATTGAGCTGGAGTCCAGTTATGTCAGCCATTGAGCTGGAGTCCAGTTATGTCAGCCATTGAGCTGGAGTCCAGTTATGTCAGCCATTGAGCTGGAGTCCAGTTATGTCAGCCATTGAGCTGGAGTCCAGTTATGTCAGCCATTGAGCTGGAGTCCAGTTATGTCAGCCATTGAGCTGGAGTCCAGTTATGTCAGCCATTGAGCTGGAGTCCAGTTATGTCAGCCATTGAGCTGGAGTCCAGTTATGTCAGCCATTGAGCTGGAGTCCAGTTATGTCAGCCATTGAGCTGGAGTCCAGTTATGTCAGCCATTGAGCTGGAGTCCAGTTATGTCAGCCATTGAGCTGGAGTCCAGTTATGTCAGCCATTGAGCTGGAGTCCAGTTATGTCAGCCATTGAGCTGGAGTCCAGTTATGTCAGCCATTGAGCTGGAGTCCAGTTATGTCAGCCATTGAGCTGGAGTCCAGTTATGTCAGCCATTGAGCTGGAGTCCAGTTATGTCAGCCATTGAGCTGGAGTCCAGTTATGTCAGCCATTGAGCTGGAGTCCAGTTATGTCAGCCATTGAGCTGGAGTCCAGTTATGTCAGCCATTGAGCTGGAGTCCAGTTATGTCAGCCATTGAGCTGGAGTCCAGTTATGTCAGCCATTGAGCTGGAGTCCAGTTATGTCAGCCATTGAGCTGGAGTCCAGTTATGTCAGCCATTGAGCTGGAGTCCAGTTATGTCAGCCATTGAGCTGGAGTCCAGTTATGTCAGCCATTGAGCTGGAGTCCAGTTATGTCAGCCATTGAGCTGGAGTCCAGTTATGTCAGCCATTGAGCTGGAGTCCAGTTATGTCAGCCATTGAGCTGGAGTCCAGTTATGTCAGCCATTGAGCTGGAGTCCAGTTATGTCAGCCATTGAGCTGGAGTCCAGTTATGTCAGCCATTGAGCTGGAGTCCAGTTATGTCAGCCATTGAGCTGGAGTCCAGTTATGTCAGCCATTGAGCTGGAGTCCAGTTATGTCAGCCATTGAGCTGGAGTCCAGTTATGTCAGCCATTGAGCTGGAGTCCAGTTATGTCAGCCATTGAGCTGGAGTCCAGTTATGTCAGCCATTGAGCTGGAGTCCAGTTATGTCAGCCATTGAGCTGGAGTCCAGTTATGTCAGCCATTGAGCTGGAGTCCAGTTATGTCAGCCATTGAGCTGGAGTCCAGTTATGTCAGCCATTGAGCTGGAGTCCAGTTATGTCAGCCATTGAGCTGGAGTCCAGTTATGTCAGCCATTGAGCTGGAGTCCAGTTATGTCAGCCATTGAGCTGGAGTCCAGTTATGTCAGCCATTGAGCTGGAGTCCAGTTATGTCAGCCATTGAGCTGGAGTCCAGTTATGTCAGCCATTGAGCTGGAGTCCAGTTATGTCAGCCATTGAGCTGGAGTCCAGTTATGTCAGCCATTGAGCTGGAGTCCAGTTATGTCAGCCATTGAGCTGGAGTCCAGTTATGTCAGCCATTGAGCTGGAGTCCAGTTATGTCAGCCATTGAGCTGGAGTCCAGTTATGTCAGCCATTGAGCTGGAGTCCAAACATCCACACATGTATAAGCATCAAGCATTGTAGTCCCTAACAAATGAATGAATTTCATTAGGTCTGCAACTGGGCTTCTTGCAACTTGACTGGCCATCTTACGAGATCTTCTTACTTTAAGCAAGTCTGCTCTACTAGTCTAAGCTTTGCGCTGCTCAGAGGTGTGGGCAGAACTGTAAGCTGGCACGAGGCATGCCTGCACTAGGTCAAAGCCACATGCTTAGTTTTGGTCTCTCGCTATCCTGGCGGCATGGCTTCACCTGCCAGGAAGAGGAACTATTTGACTTTGGATAAGAAACAAACCTCCCAAAAGAACCATCCAGGGACGAGTGTGATAGCTCTTGGGGAATTGTCCCCCGGTGGGGAAGACTCTGGTTGGTAAAACACTTGAAAAAAACATGGAGTCCCTGCAATCCAAATGACTTCAGGGAGTAGAGTGCACACCATCATGGCCCAGCTCCCAGGGAGTAGAGTGCACACCATCATGAACCAGCTCCCAGGGAGTAGAGTGCACACCATCATGACCCAGCTCCCAGGGAGTAAGAGTGCACACCATCATGACCTAGCTCCCAGGGAGTAGAGTGCACACCATCATGGCCCAGCTCCCAGGGAATAGAAGGCACACCATCATGACCTAGCTCCCAGGGAGTAGAGTGCACACCATCATGGCCCAGCTCCCAGGGAGTAGAGTGCACACCATCATGACCTAGCTTCCAGGGAGTAGAGTGCACACCATCATGACCCAGCTCCCAGGGAGTAGAGTGCACACCATCATGGCCCAGCTCCCAGGGAGTAGAGTGCACACCATCATGGCCCAGCTCTCAGGGAGTAGAGTGCACACCATCATGGCCCAGCTCCCAGGGAGTAGAGTGCACACCATCATGGCCCAGCTCCCAGGGAGTAGAGTGCACACCATCATGGCCAAGCTCCCAGGGAGTAGAGTGCACACCATCATGGCCAAGCTCCCAGGGAGTAGAGTGCACACCATCATGGCCCAGCTCCCAGGGAGTAGAGTGCACACCATCATGGCCCAGCTCCCAGGGAGTAGAGTGCACACCAGCATGGCCCAGCTCCCAGGGAGTAGAGTGCACACCATCATGGCCCAGCTCCCAGGGAGTAGAGTGCACACCAGCATGACCCAGCTCCCAGGGAGTAGAGGGCACACCATCATGGCCCAGCTCCCAGGGAGTAGAGGGCACACCATCATGACCCAGCTCCCAGGGAGTAGAGTGCACACCAGCTCCCAGGGAGTAGAGTGCACACCATCATGGCCCAGCTCCCAGGGCACACCATCATGGCCCAGCTCCCAGGGAGTAGAGTGTCATGGCCCAGCTCCCAGGGCACACCATCATGGCCCAGCTCCCAGGGAGTAGAGTGCACACCATCATGGCCTAGCTCCCAGGGAGTAGAGTGCACACCATCATGACCCATGCTGATGTAGGAGTGGTACACCCTAGCAGGCTCAAAGAATATCTACCCTGAAGGTGCACATTTGAAGCCAAGGGGAGCGCTGAGTGCCCAAGGAAACCTGGCTTCAAACATTTCTGGGGCTGGTTAGAGAAGAGGTATAACGTGAAACAGTTGAAGGTTGATGGCAAATCAGCTGACGTTCAGGCAGAAACTAGCGACTCGTGGAGAGAGAGACTTCCTGAAATCATCGTGGGCTGTGTAAAAGAAAGCGTTTGGAACAAGGATGAAACGAGAGTGTTTTGGCGGGTGTTACCCGGTCATAATTTTGGGTAAAGGGGAAACAGTATTTTGGAGGCAAGGAGAGCAAGAGATGAGTCGCTGTGGCCATCTTTGATTCTGCTACAGGTACCAAAGAGAAAACAACGTTCATATGGAAGTCAGAACATCCAAGGTGCTTCTGAGGCTTGGTAGCTCAACTCTACTGGTTAATTAGAAGGAAGCCCAGATGACAGGGGAGATTGTTGGAGCTGTACTTACTCAGGTGAATCGGCAGTCATCAGGCAATAATCAGTCCATTTTATTGTGTGGTGGATAGCGCTGGTTGTCGTCTAGCCACCAAATATAGCAACATGAAGGCTTGCTTTCCTGCACCAGCAAATACAACTAAAGCTCCAGCCTCTAGACCGTGGAATTATCCAGAACTTTAAAGTTCGTTAAAATCACCTTCTCAACAATTTTTATTCACTCGATGTTTCGACTAAATGCTCTAGTCTTCATCCTGATGAAGATTAGAGCATCTAGTCTTCATCCTGATGAAGATTAGAGCATCTAGTCGAAACGTCGAGTGAATAAAAATTATTGAGAAGGTGATTTTAACATTAAAATTAACATGTCCCCAGACAAGACCAACACCAACATCCAGTCACACAAATGTAGAAACATTTGTATGTCGTCAATGCACTTCTATGAGAAGCCATGTTATTCATGCTTCTTCTTGTCCATTTCTCGACAGTATGTAATGAAATGGCAGCATAAAAAGTATCATAACTCAAGAACGGTCGACAATAATGAGCTGAAGATTGAAACAGTATATAACGATGAAGGGAGAAACAGTAATAAATTAAGATTGCAAAATTATGGTCTGTTTTTCGGAAACAAGGATGATCCATTGTTTTATACCACACTTACTCCTTGACCTTTAGAGGATGACTATCATCTTGTACACTAAATATACATACGAATTTCAATAATGACATGTACAAAGATTATTCATATTATAAAGGTAAAGGATCGTCGATCAAGGGGGACCTATTCTCCCCTCCCCTTTTTACATTGGTGGGTGTGGTTCTTCCCCCCCCCCCCCCGTTTTTTTATTATTAAATATTTTCCCCGTGAATTAGTCGACTGATGTACTTTTGGTTTGTTAAGAGCACATTTCCCCTCCCACTCTAGCCTCCCCTCATCAGAGAGTTTAGGATGCAATACAGCTTCACTAGTGGAGAAGAATACAGCTCATGGCATGGCATGCCCTGTCTTGGCTCAAAATCCCCTCCCTCCCCTCCCCTCCCCCCCATTTTCTTCACGCTATATTTGTGTGACTGGATGTTGGTGTTGGTCTTGTCTGGGGACAGTTCCGAGTCCCCCTCAGGGGAACCATCGTTATTGCTGTGCACAAGTACAAGTTGCCTGGCTCTGCACGAGCTCTCGGTTGTTGATTAACCAGCAGCCACCCTCGTCATGTTGCTGCCACCCTCGTCATGTTGCTGCCACCCTCATCATGTTGCTGTCACCCTCGTCATGTTGCTGCAACCCTCGTCATGTTGCTGCCACTCTCGTCATGTTGCTGCCACCCTCGTCATGTTGCTGCCACCCTCGTCATGTTGCCTCCAACCTCATGTTGCTGCCACCCTCATCATGTTGCCTCCACCCTCGTCATGTTGCTGCCACCCTCGTCATGTTGCCTCCAACCTCGTCATGTTGCTGCCACCCTCGTCATGTTGCTGCCACCCTCATCATGTTGCTGCCACCCTCGTCATGTTGCTGTCTACC
The DNA here is from genome assembly GCA_028752905.1 of Cladorhizidae sp. MBARI D1340-BT2. Taxonomy (NCBI): domain Eukaryota; kingdom Metazoa; phylum Porifera; class Demospongiae; order Poecilosclerida; family Cladorhizidae; species Cladorhizidae sp. MBARI D1340-BT2. The sequence continues at coordinate 19,067,467 of JAQNBH010000009.1, forward strand.
TCGTTATGTTGCCTCCACCCTCATCATGTTGCTGTCACCCTCGTCATGTTGCCGCCACCCTCGTCATATTGCTGTCACCCTCGTCATGTTGCCTCCAACCTCATCATGTTGCTGTCACCCTTGTCATGTTGCTGCCACCCTCGTCATGTTGCCGCCACCCTCGTTATGTTGCTGCCACCCTCGTCATGTTGCCTCCACCCTCGTCATGTTGCCTCCACCCTCGTCATGTTGCTGCCACCCTCGTCATGTTGCCATCAGTAACTTGGGCTAGATTTTGTCATCATCTTTCAGGTTGCTACCTCCAGATAGATGGGAAGAGGACCTATGGGATGATCGTGCCATGGGAGATAGGGATGGTAATGTCACTTGCCCAGGACACTTTAGCCTTCATATGTAGCCATTGCCATGTGTGAGGCACGGCCAGTCATACATGCACAGAGGAGGAGGAAGATGCTAACCTTGCTTCTTGCACTTGGAGGAATTGAAACTTCTGTAGAGTATTTGACGATGAAGTTTACACTTTCTTCAAGGAGCAGGGTACTGTGTTGAGAGGACAAGGACAGGGACCCCAAATGGGGTGATGGATTGAGAGGACCAGGACGAGAACCCCACAAGTCCAACCAGTGTGCTTCCTTTAGCACATTTCCTTCACTGTAAGGTGGCCTGTGATGCATCTGTAGGTGGAGTTGTGTAGGGCCACTAATGTTGAACTTGTGTGGCCACAGCTCTGAAGTGTGGGTCAGTCCAACATAGGGAGAGCTAACACCCTCCCTGTCGCCCTCCCTGGCACCCTCCCTGTCACCCTCCCTGTCACCCTCCCTGTCACCCTCCCTGGCGCCCTCCCTGTCACCTCATGTATGACTTGTTTGAAGTTGTGGGGAGTATATACCTGTTAAGTTTTGTTTGTTTATTTTATCATAGCCAGCACTGAAGTGAACCTTACACCTCGAGTACCTTCGCAAACGTCCAATCCTGTGGTTTTATGGATAGTGAAGGATGGGGTCATGTTTAATTTCTGTAACACCCTGACGAGAGGAGAGAGGTTGTCAACTGTCGCAGGATATGAGCTAAGGGTAAGAAGCTACGTAAGATAAACACCCTATATAGAGCTCACCCTAGCCAACGGCCAAGGATTGGGTCGCTATTGAGGTGTACCACACACATAACCTTATGCCATATTAGCTACAGCTACAGGTGAAATTTTCAACTTTCACAAATTGTGGCTTCAGCTTTAAAAAATCCTTTTTTTCCCTCCCATTTTTTCCCTTCTTTTTTTCCCTCCTTCTTTCCTACTTTTCCCTTGGATGGAGATATCTGTCAAGTTTTAAATACCATATGCTGGAAAAGTTGACACCACTAGGACTCAAGACAGTGCTGCTCTCTAATGTTCTAATTATGGGGCTTGTGTTCTTGAAGTGGTAGCTTATTATGCCAACAATTTAAGGAACAGGATTGTTGAATATTCAGTGATGTCAGGAATTTGTGAGGTTTGGGCCTAACTTTGTGTGCATGTGACTATACCTCAAGTGCCATGACAGAGAACACACACACACAGCCATTGCCTGTAAACTGTTACCCTGATGAATGTAGAAGTTATGGAGCTCAAGAGCAAGCACACTCTCATCTCCTCCCTCACCACCTCCTCCCTCACCATCATCACCTCCCTCACCACCTCCTCCCTCGCCATCATCACCTCCCTCACCACCTCCTCCCTCGCCATCATCACCTCTCCCACCATCATCACTCCCTCACCATCATCTCCTCCCTCACCATCACCACCTCCCTCACCATCATCTCCTCCCTCACCATCATCACTCCCTCACCATCATCACTCCCTCACCATCATCACTCCCTCACCATCATCTCCTCCCTCACCATCATCACCTCCCTCACCATCATTGCCTCCCTCACCATCATCTCCCTCACCATTACCACCTCCCTCACCATCATCTCCCTCACCATCACCACCTCCCTCACCATCATCACTCCTTCACCATCATCCCCCTCACCATCATCTCCTCCCTCACCATCATCACTCCCTCGCCATCACCACCTCCCTCACAGACTATGCAGGCATGTAGCATATTGTCAATTGAGGAATACCAGAAAGAAGTGGCCCAGAAGCTTTCCAATCTCCCATCATTTGGTTTCAAAGATTGCAACTTGAGATAGTTTTTGTCTAGTGCTAACTATTCCATAAATAGCACGAGAGCTTATTTCCCAGACTAGTACTTGTATTTGGTTTGTGCTAGCCAAATGATACATACCATAAACTTGCAACAAACTCTTTGATTTCCTGCCTGCATTAGAAGTCGACCGCCATTGGCTACTTGGATCTCTACGTGGTCCACTCCAAAGAGAAACCCCATGCTCCAGGCAGGAGGTTTAATAAGTTGCTGGCTAAGTTTGAGCCCTGCCCTTCGCTGTTGGTCTACAGTGGAGAGTGCCAACCAGGACAGGGAGATCCTGAGCTGGTTAGCAACAGTGTCGTGTTATTAGTCTCCAGTCCCTCAAGTTCGTTTGATTACACTGCCGAAGCTAGTCACGTGACAGAGTTGTGTAGACTGGGAGGAGATCGTTACCTGTCCAATGTGGTGAGTTAAAGTGTGTGCAACATGTGTAGCCCACTACTGTGGCATCCAGTGTGGGCGTCCAGTACAGGCGTCTAGTGTGGCACACTGTGGCGTCCAGTGCAGGCGTCTAGTGTGGCACACTGTGGCGTCCAGTGCAGGCGTCTAGTGTGGCACACTGTGGCGTCCAGTGCGGGCGTCTAGTGTGGCACACTGTGGCGTCCAGTGCAGGCGTCTAGTGTGGCACACTGTGGCGTCCAGTGCAGGCGTCTAGTGTGGCACACTGTGGCGTCCAGTGCAGGCATCCAGTGTGGCACTCTGTGGCGTCCAATGCAGGCGTCCAGTGCAGGCGTCTAGTGTGGCACACTGTGGCGTCCAGTGCGGGCGTCTAGTGTGGCACACTGTGGCGTCCAGTGCGGGCGTCTAGTGTGGCACACTGTGGCGTCCAGTGCGGGCGTCTAGTGTGGCACACTGTGGCGTCCAGTGCAGGCGTCCAGTGCAGGTGTCTAGTTTGGCACACTGTGGCGTCCAGTGCAGGCGTCCATTGTGGCAGTGTTGATTGTATGACTTGAATCTGCTCTGCTCTTGTTTCCAGAGTGTGCACATACGAGCAGCTACCAAATATGCCCCCCAGGGGGGTAGCAATGTGCACTGCCCTGACGCTGCTAGCCTATTCTATGCCGCAAGTAAATGTGAAATTCCTGCAGTAGCCATTGCACAAGTAAGTGTTAAAGATGTGTGTGTGTATGACTGTATGTATGTGTGTTTGATGTGCTCTCTTTTCTTGTATTATATACCTACTTGTATATATACCTGCATATCATGTATATATATATTATACCTAATATCAGGGTTTCATTTAGAAAATTGTCCAAGGGGGGGGGGGCAACTGGAGGAATCTGGATGTTAAGGGGGAGCGTGTTTATATAATATTATACAAGGCAAAATATCGAAATTGAATTGGCTTGTCCAAAGAAGAATTTGTCATGTTCACCAAAAGTAGAGTCAAGATTTTAAAAAGAAATATAATATTATGTTCATCACTTTAAAAGGTCAAGGGTCCTTTAAATATTTGTGGTTTACATAATTGGTGAATTCTTTTTTCTTCCATCCTTTTATGTACATAATACACACACACACACACACACACACAGACAGAGCTAGCAGAAATACTAGCACTCTGGGTGGGTATTCCTGACTTAACCCATCCCCCTGCCCCCCTAGAAATCAATACAACATTACACTTCAGTTGCCGACCCCCCACCTGTATCTGCCTCATACTTGACCAATATGGCTGTAACTTGGGGGGCAGGAGGGAGGGGGGGGGGGCATGGCATAAAGCCTCTTCCTGGAATAAGGGGCTTCCAATAATGTGCCACATGTAGGCCCAAAGCATCCAGTTTGGAAACTGATTGGCTAGCTGATGTTAACCTCTCAATGAACTCTCAGTTGACATAACGAAATTACAATGATGTCATCCTTCAGCAACGTTCAATAACTGGATGGGTTTGGCTCCAGGAGGTATTTTGAGATGACCCCTCTCACCTCCTAAATCGACCCAGCATCCCTCTATCTGCCCTTGGGCTGTTATGGCTGTTTCAAAGATTTGTGGGTGAGGCCTGCCCAGTGGCTCTCCCAAAACCTTTGGAGGTTTCCAATGATGTGTGACTGTGTTGGTGGACCCAAAGGCAGCTGGGTCTATAAGCCACACCCCCACACCAGACAGACGAATCTCACATTTATACTTTAAGGAGAGAGACTCAGAGGTTTTGTTTTATTTGTTCTGTTCTTGATAAATATCTTGTTAAGCAGCCTCCTTCAATCATAGCAGATGTTATTCTCTGCCATAATAAATATATGCACACATACACAAGTAATTTACTAGTTTTGTTGAAGATTGTAAGCTTCTCAGTAAACCAACTGATTCACTTCTTTGCAGAAAAAATGTTCTAGATTGCATTAGATTGCACACCTAAGTGTGTTTATTTCATTGACAATCCCTACCAATTTTTCAGATTTTTTGTCAAATCACTTGGCTTTTCTGCTATATAGAAAATGAATGGACTACTCAACTTGCAGTGATGGAGGAAAAGGTGATGGAGGAAAAGGATGCTAGACAAGACTTGCAGTGATGGAGGAAAAGGATGCTGGACAAGACTTGTAGTGATGGAGGAAAAGGAGACAAGACTTGTAGTGATGGAGGAAAAGGATACTAGACAAGACTTGTAGTGATGGAGGAAAAGGAGACAAGACTTGTAGTGATGGAGGAAAAGGAGACAAGACAAGACTTGTAGTGATGGAGGAAAAGGAGACAAGACTTGCAGTGATGGAGGAAAAGGAGACAAGACTTGTAGTGATGGAGGAAAAGGATGCTGGACAAGACTTGTAGTGATGGAGGAAAAGGATACTAGACAAGAGACTTGTAGTGATGGAGGAAAAGGATACTGGACAAGACTTGTAGTGATGGAGGAAAAGGATGCTAGACAAGAGACTTGTAGTGATGGAGGAAAAGGATGCTAGACAAGACTTGTAGTGATGGAGGAAAAGGATACTGGACAAGACTTGTAGTGATGGAGGAAAAGGATACTAGACAAGACTTGTAGTGATGGAGGATAGACAAGATCCTCGAGGAGCTTCACAGGTTTTAATTTTGTTGCTGTTTTCTTGGCGAAGGATTCCAAGCATGAGGAGCGTGTTGTTGTTTTTTGGCCCAACCATAATTTAGGATGCCAAAAAACTGCTAAAGTGATTTGTAGCTGAGATGGGATCTATTGGGGGGAGGGGGAGGGGCATTTTAGGCCTCTGCCATTTTGAAATAGGGTCAAATCAAACCCTGCACTCTCTGATATACACACACACTCTCAGGAGTACCAATTTGCCTTTTTTGGTTAAATATATTTCGTGTGTTGTCTCCTCCAATTGTTCCAGCCTCTTCCACAGCAAGGCTGGACACACTCATTCCTAGCAGCCTCACCTCTAGCTGTGCCAGCACTGTACAGCCTCTACCACAGCAAGGCTGGACACACTCATCCCTAGCAGCCTCTCCTCCAGCTGTGCCAGCGCTGTACAGCCTCTCACACAGCAAGGCTGGACACACTCATCCCTAGCAGCCTCACCTCTAGCTGTGCCAGCACAATACAGCCCCTCACATAGCAAGGCTGGACACACTCATCCCTAGCAGCCTCACCTCTAGCTGTGCCAGCACAATACAGCCCCTCACATAGCAAGGCTGGGCACATTCATCCCTAGCAGCCTCTCCTCCAGCTGTGCCAGCACTGTACAGCCTCTCACACAGCAAGGCTGGACACACTCATCCCAAGCAGCCTCTCCTCCAGCTGTGCCAGCACTGTACAGCCCCTCACACAGCAAGGCTGGACAGACTCATCCATAGCGGCCTCTCCTCCAGCTGTGTCAGCACTGTACAGCCTCTCACACAGCAAGGCTACACACACTCATCCCTAGCAGCCTCTCCTCCAGCTGTGCCAGCGCTGTACAGCCTCTCACACAGCAAGGCTGGACACACTCATCCCTAGCAGCCTCACCTCTAGCTGTGCCAGCACAATACAGCCCCTCACATAGCAAGGCTGGACACACTCATCCCTAGCAGCCTCACCTCTAGCTGTGCCAGCACAATACAGCCCCTCACATAGCAAGGCTGGGCACATTCATCCCTAGCAGCCTCTCCTCCAGCTGTGCCAGCACTGTACAGCCTCTCACACAGCAAGGCTGGACACACTCATCCCAAGCAGCCTCTCCTCCAGCTGTGCCAGCACTGTACAGCCCCTCACACAGCAAGGCTGGACAGACTCATCCATAGCGGCCTCTCCTCCAGCTGTGTCAGCACTGTACAGCCTCTCACACAGCAAGGCTACACACACTCATCCCTAGCAGCCTCTCCTCCAGCTGTGTCAGACTGCACTACTGATTGCATGTATATACTACATACAAAAACAACAACTTTGTGAAGTATTAAAAAAAAAGTTTTAATTCCTAGAACATGTAGTAGGTACATGTTGCATGTGTTCAGCACGTGTATGTGTTCAGCACTGCATTGGGTCTGAATGTACATAGTGGCAGTTTTCTAAGCTTGGAAATACTGTAATTCATGGGCACTTATATGTTGCATACTTAAATATAAGCTTCCCATCGAAAAAAACATAGGATCCCAGCTCTGCACCCCAGCTGGTGGGTGGCTAGACCCTACACCCCAGCTGGTCGGTGCCTAGACTATAGCTGATGGGTGGCTAGACTCCAGCTGGTGGGTGGCTAGACTCCAGCTGGTGAGGCTAGACTCCAGCTGGTGGGTGGCTAGACCCCAGCTGGTGGGTGGCTACATGTACATAGATTCATTCCTCTTTGTGGGTGAGCTCAGTACTGTACTCTCTTAGAGTGGGACAGGATTTTGATGGCACACTTGGATACGAGTGATATTCTCTAATAAGGTACAGTAAATATAACACACGAACATGAGGAGCATTTTCTTGAAGAAAGTCGTGCTGCAGACCCTACGCCACACCAGTACTGTACTCTCTTAGAGTGGGACAGGATTTTGATGGCACACTTGGATACGAGTGATATTCTCTAATAAGGTACAGTAAATATAACACACGAACATGAGGAGCATTTTCTTGAAGAAAGTCGTGCTGCAGACCCTACGCCGCACCGGTGGTGAGTACTATGTATGGCTAGCTTGGTGAAGAAGAAGTACAATGACATTGTGCTGGGACATTGCCTGCAAACCTTTGGAGGACTGTATGTGGCTGGGGGTGAGGGAGGGAGAGAGGGGATGGCAGATAAAGAGCAATGGGTGGGGCTGCTCTTGTCACTGGTGGGTGGAGCTCTTCCTCGCTCACCTTTTGAGCACCCACTCTCCGGGTACCCATTGGTTCCTCAGGTAGAGACTATTTCTCGCCGCTGAAGTGGCGCCTAGCCATACTAGACTTCTAATTGATTTGCTTCTGTTTGAGGTAGCAGAGTCTGCAATAGACTTTATATAGAGACCAATGAAATTCTTGTTACAAAAGCTTTCGATACACGGGTCATCTTCTTCAGTGAAGAATGAGGTGCTCCGTGCATGGTGGTGCATATGTAGAGGGTTGGACATGTGTTTACATTTCTGTGATTGGTCCTTGTGGATGGTGTGAACGACAGAGGTATGACAGGGTGACAAGGATGACAGGAGCAGGTGGAGTTAGACTAAAGGAGAAGGGAAAAAACTGATACACAGAGGGGGGGGGGGGGGGATTTGGGAGGGGGGAGGGGGGATTCAGAAACTCAGAAAAAACAAGAGCTCACTAGTCCTGTAGTGGCGCCTAGCCATACTAGACTTCTAATTGATTTGCTTCTGTTTGAGGTAGCAGAGTCTGCAATAGACTTTATATAGAGACCAATGAAATTCTTGTTACAAAAGCTTTCGATACACGGGTCATCTTCTTCAGTGAAGAATGAGGTGCTCCGTGCATGGTGGTGCATATGTAGAGGGTTGGACATGTGTTTACATTTCTGTGATTGGTCCTTGTGGATGGTGTGAACGACAGAGGTATGACAGGGTGACAAGGATGACAGGAGCAGGTGGAGTTAGACTAAAGGAGAAGGGAAAAAACTGATACACAGAGGGGGGGGGGGGGGGATTTGGGAGGGGGGAGGGGGGATTCAGAAACTCAGAAAAAACAAGAGCTCACTAGTCCTGTCCCTTCATATAGAATGGCGTGCTACTATCTGGTGTGTGTAGTATTCTGCAGTGTTTCTGAGTATGTTCTGTTGAGTTCTTTTCTTCTCTTCTGAACTGTCTCCTGTTGTGGCTTGGGTCTGTCTTTTAAGGAGCGTTATGCATCATTGGTGAATATTGGAGCCCAAGGTTAGGCGAGGCATGGGATGTTCAGTGTATGGTGGGGCATAGACAGTGGATTAGTTTGGTGTAAAGCAAGTGGCAGTGGTCAAGTATGCATGAAGATTGCCTGTGTTGCCTGGGAATGGTGTGGCTTGTATCTTCTTTGGGTTTCATTCTAATGTTTCTTTGCTTCTCCTTGACATGTACAAAGTCTGGTTGTGTGGGGTGTGGACTCCTGTTGCTATGACTTCTGGTTGTGTAGGGTGTGGACCCCTGTTGCCATGACATCTGGTTGCATGGGGTGTGGACTCCTGTTGCCATGACTTCGGGGGGTATGTGCTGGCTCGTGTGTCCTTGTTAGTGTTTTGGGGTTTTGGTGGGCCGAGTTTCGGTTGTGTTGCATGAGGATTGAGTACTGGTGGTTTGGGTGAGGAGTTGCTTGGGGGGCTGAACATTGTTGGTTTGGTGGGAGGTTTGGGTTTGGTTATGTTGTTGAGCTAGGTTGCAATATCTGTGGGTTGGGTGGGAGTGTAGCTTGAGGGCTGGGAGGGAGGGTTGGGTTTGGTAATGATGGTATTTGTGGAGAGATGGGTTGTGATCCCCGTGCGGGTCATGGATTGGGCAGGAGGGGTACTTTACACCCTGTAGGGCAGGTTTGTGGTTTGAGTCAGTGGGGTGGATGCTGGGGGCATGTGCTTATGGGTCCGCTAGAAGGGCTATCCTTCTTATATATATATATATATATATATTATATAGTGGAGTGAGGGGCTACGGGAGATGGACGGTCTCTGCAATTTAGCGTGGGATACATTGGTCCAGGCTCGTGAGGTATTTTGAGGTGTGGTTTGGTTGTTTTGAGGTGTGGTTTGGTTGTTTTGTGGTTTCTATTTTTGGTTGTGTTTGGTAATATTTAATTGTGTCACTTTAAGTTTGTATTTTGATAGGTTCAAGCATCGGATGAGGAACACAACAATCGTGACAACTCGCATTGCACCTACGTGTACGAACTGATAAAAAAATTGCTCCATTAATAAATAAAAATTGTGTACATTTATAAATCTATTGTTTCTATGTTATGACGTGTACAATTTTTGTGTGTTATACGTGTTCAAATTTGCAATTTTTATTTATTTCAAAGCGATTATGAACACGTACAATTTTTAGGCTATGTTGGTTATGTTGTTATCAAATACATGTGTTATGAGAAAGGAACTGTGTATGGTGAGCTGATGAATGATCTTTCTTTAGAGTATTCTTTTTAACTATTAATTTAGTTACTTTAATGTCGTGTCACACTGTGCTGTGCGTGTGGTGACCTTAACAGGCTCAACTTTAAAGTTTTAATGAGGGAGACTGTGTAGACTAGTCTCAGTCTGACCCTGTACTGACTTCACTTCAGCCACCAATTTTATGTTATATACCTGGTAAGGCACCAAGTGTCAGTTACGTAATCGTATTAACACTGAAGTGTGGATTCTACCCTTTACCAACACCATGCTAAAAAGTGTGATTAATAGTTACCTAGATTTTATTAGGTTCACTATTTTAAGCAGAAGTCAACTGCTTTCTGGCATTTGATATGACGCAGTTAGCAAAAGTCTGCAGGATTGTTTATGGATAATAACATTAAAACAACAAAAGCATAAATGTCATTATAGTAACAGATATTTTCCTTGCACTCTTTCTAGGCAAATAATTATTTGTCCAATGTCGATCAATATATATGGTTCAGCCTTCATCAGGTTAATGCATGATAACTTAGTGGGTGTTGGTGTGCATAGTCTTGATAGTTGAGATCCAGCAACTACAGGTATATAGTCAAGCTCTGATCCTTAGGTTTGAAGTGGATGTGCAGACAAGAAAATCCCTCCATTTGAAGTCTTCTCACAACAAGATTGGGTGGCAGTGGTTCCATGAATGTTTAGCAATGCCAGACCTTTTGAGTTTTACCGTCTGCATGCATCCACGTGTTACTTTTACTCTGGTCTCTGTTCTCCGATGTATAGACTTTCCCACAGCTGATGGAATGTATTATTCAAAATAATTATTATTGTTCTAGTTCCTGATGCAAGATGAACACTTGTGTAGCTTGTGGAGGAGCATGCTTTCAAGGTACTGGATCATATGCCCAATCAGTTTCATTTGAAATGTCCTAGACTCCCAACTGCCAGGCGCATTTACAAGGAAAAGATATGGATGTTTCCTAAATAGAATACTCGGTATGAAATTAATTAACCTCGGGCAGGCACAAGAATAATAATTCAAAGCTTATCCAAATTCTTCCTGTCAATGGCAACTGCTGTGATTTGTCTCGGACAGGAAGTATGAGGTCATCAGACTCACAGCTCGCGATGTTCTATTGTTGACATGGTTAATTGGTTAGCAAAATTATTGGTACCTTTGTTATTGCATTTTCATTCCACATGGCCAGAGGTAATGCAGTATGGAAATCAGGTGAAGCCAATTCCTTTAGTGGTGAAAATTCACTTCCATTCCCTGCAAGAAATGACTATAAATGCCTCTATTGGGATGTCCGAGACATATGGAAACACGATACATGACAATTGCATCAATTAAGTATATAACATTATTTGTGATTTCACTAGCAAACACTACTTGGTATTGTTTTGTTAAGGTTATATTTTCGACCAAGATAATGCTTGAAATGCTATGTTGAAAAAATACAGATGCTGGAGTCCTTGCTTTTCTCAGCTATTCGTGGAGTTCTCCTGTGCAACTTATACCAATTCCTTGAGGGAGGCTGTATATATGATGTATCTTTGACTGGTGGCTTTTGGTACGGCATGTTTTCTTGGTGCTGGATTCATGTTTTGCCAGTTTCATTTAAAAAGTTCCTGAATTATCAACTGCCAGGCACTAGTACAGTTAATTATATAAACCACCTGTTGCAATCCTCTCAACAGCAGTTTTCCCTCTTGTGCAGAACCTGAAGTTTATTAAGTTGGAAGGAAGTGTGATGCATAGTTGCAGTTTTCACATATATACCAGGAAATCTCTACCTACAAGGAAATCTCTACCTACAACACCCAAGGTTGGCTATTTTTTGGTAGACTGCAGTGTATCACAAGATTGTGGACTTATTAGTTTGAAGGGAGGCAGCTGGCTCCACCCACACCCAACCACACTGTGTAATGACTTTGCAGCCACCAGAAAATGTTAGTACTTGAAACTTCGGTAATCATTTCAAGTGCCTGAAAAAGAACTTTATGAATTCCCAGCCATTCTCTAAAAATGTACGTGTACAGCCAGAAAGCTCCTTCAAGAGTGTGACTGGCTTTACAGCTTTGTTATTTCAACCTTAACAGCTGTAGTTGGTGACTTTTGATTAGCTACTCTAGCATTTCAAGTAAGAACTACTATACTGGGACTATCTGTAGCTGCCATTATTCTAAATTTGTACATGAAATTACACCAATTAAGTGCTCAGTACAGAACTGGACTAAAGTGCAAGTAGGGAACAAAAATCTTTAAACTCCACCCCCCCCACCCTCCCCAAGATAGATCAGTCAGCTGCTTATATATCAGGAGACAGGAGGCAAGAGCACTAGGAGTCCTGGCTCTGTTGTGGGCTGAACACTATGGAAGCTGATTTTGATCTTGTATATAAGTATTTGACTCAGGGTGTCTACCCAAGTGGCTTAAATAAAGATCAAAAGAAACTTGCGCAGGAAAGTAAGTTGTAATTTTGTTTTGCTTGTGAGAGTAATAGTCTAACTACTTAAACCTTACAAATCATTATAGGGAGGGCTCTGGTACTGGCTTTGGTAAGTAGGTAGCTAATGCTTCACTCCCCCCCCCCCCCCCCCCCCCTCCCGTTCCCCTTACTACACTATAAACCCTTGCACTAAATTTACCACTAAAGATAATGATATCCATGTTTACTCGAGACAACCAATAATTGATCTGCCCCCTAGAAAAATTATGCAGAACAGTGAGTCCAGAGCCTTCACAGCTAGCGTAGACATAGAGATTTGTTAATGGTATTGTCCAGAGCCTTTACAGCTAGCGTAGACATAGAGATTTGTTAACGGTAATTTTTATTAAGATGAAAAAAGGGTAATTAATGCTTCCTTCTCCACTAGAATGTATTATTATGCATATACACAACTGTAGTGCTCATCCCGAGCCTTTAATAGTGTTTACTTATAAGCATTAAATAACTACAAATAAAGATGGCACCTTGTATTTCATGACCTCTACGAGAATTTTCAAGACCTCTACAAGAAAAGCAAAGAAGGTTCACCATGGAGAATTTATTTAAATCTGTTGAAGAAAAAAGAAAAAGAGCGAGTGATGCATGCATGTCACACCTCACGTACAGGTATAGTATTGTTAGTTACTACTGGTCATTTGGGTCGGGACAAAACATTGCACAAGATTTGTTCAAGATTTTATTGGAAACTTGACCTGACCAGTGATGTTAAACAATACATAGAGACTTGTGACAAATGTCAGAGAGTCAACGACAAGTTTACCAAATCCTCTGCATAGCTCCATCCAATACTCGTGGAACCTGAAGTTTGGAAACACCTATCTACATATAGCAAGACTTCCTGATATATATATACACACACTAACGTTACAAGTTGGCATTGATCTCATTGGACCTCTGCCACAAACAGAGGCTGGAAACAAGTATATTGTTACATTTTTCCCCTTTTTTCTTTTTTTTCCATGAATGAATGCACAAAGCTATCATGCTTATTCATATAGTTTATAGAACCCCCTTCCCCTCAAGTTCAAAAGTTCAAGTGATGACTAGGGAAATGGCTCGTCCCCAACCCTGATGGCAAAGATCCCATTACTGAGGCTGCATTCCCACACTGCACAGCCACAGAAATCTGTTGAAGAAGATGTTGATGGGAGTTCTCTTCGTAAGTCACTGACCTCAGGCGGCGTCCCAACTCCCTCAAGAATGCCTTTGCTTGAGGCCCAAAGGATCCACATGTTGGATCAGGTATTATTAACATACATACATGCACGTATAATTTTTTGTGGATATAGGAATTTGAAGTTGGTTCTCATGTTCTCATGAGGATTTCTAAGCGGGACAGCAGGAAAGGAGACAAAATGTTTCCTAAATGGAGTGGCCCATACGAAATTGTTGAACAAAAGGACCAAAAGCTTTTCCGGTTTCATAACCTCAAGTCAAACATTACCCTTGTCAGTCTGGTGAATGCTGACAGACTGAAAGTGTACAGAGAATCATCTACAAACAATCCATCAACAGGAAAAAAGCCACGAGTCTGCACAATAATAAAGGGAAGAGCGTATATTAGCCATTTTCCAGTTTCCATCTCCTTCTTCTAACTTCCTCTGGAATAAATATTACATAGTTACAATAATTCCAAGTGCATGGCATTGTGGATTTCTGCATGATATGTACACTTTTATAAGCAACATTCACCACATCACCAATGAACTTTGGCACAGAACTTATTCAAAATGAATATCCAAATATTTCTGTCGGTTGCAGTCCTCACTCAGAATGGTGGTTTCTCACGTGCACAAAGTCATCCAGAAGAAACTCCATAACATCAATGGCAACCACTCAGTAGAGATACACAAGTGACAGTCTTGGACAGCAAGTGGGTGGAGAGTGGCATGAGCCCGTCATCGACTCATCAGCTAGCAACTCATCAGCATTTTTCTTGTGTATACCATGGGGGAATTGGAATTAGGAGTGCGGTTCATCTTGCTCCCTCTGCCTTTTTGGCTTCTGCTGATGGATCGTCCAATCTTATTCACCATATCCTCCCCCCTCGGTTTAGTGCTGTCCAGTACCCTGAGATTGAGGTTGCCCTTTCAATCTGGGGTGATGACCTTGTCTTGCCTCCTCCAGCCCCGCCTGCTTCCCATCAGCAGAAATCGTGGGACATCCCTCATATTTTGGAAAGGGCAGAGTCACTTTTGCGGAATGCTAGTGACCCCAAAACCAGAGCTCGTCTCCTCGCCGTGTCTGCATGTGAGTCAGGTGCCTGGCTTAATGCCCTGCCAATCTCCTCACTGGGTCTCCGAATGAGCGATGATGTAGTTCGAATAGCAGTTGGGCTACGTCTTGGAGTACCCCTGTGCCAGCCACACTCTTGTAGTTACTGTGGATCGGATGTCAACCAGTTTGGTACACATGGGTTGAGCTGTAGGCACAGTCAGGGAAGGCTTTCTCGCCATGGTGCTTTAAATGACATCATCCACCGGTCATTAACTGCTGCAAATGTCCCTTCCCGGCTGGAGCCCTCAGGTCTGCTTCGGTCCGATGGAAAGAGACCTGATGGCATGTCCATCATTCCATGGTCAAGTGGTAGACTCTTGGTATGGGATGCAACCTGCAGTGACACCTTTGCCCCATCCAACCTTTTGGCTGCAGTCACTGAGGCTGGTGCAGTGGCAGCCCAGGCGGAGATTTTGAAGGGTGAAAAGTACGCCCACCTGGACTCGGCATACAAGTTTGTACCTGTGGCGGTAGAGACGTGTGGATCCTTTGGGCCTCAAGCAAAGGCATTCTTCAGGGAGTTGGGACGCCGCCTGAGGTCAGTGACTTATGAAGAGGACTCCCATCAACATCTTCTTCAACGGATTTCTGTGGCTGTGCAGCGTGGGAATGCAGCCTCAGTAATGGGATCTTTGCCATCAGGGTTGGGGACGAGCCATTTCCCTAGTCATCGCATGAACTTTTTAACTTTTTAACTTGAGGTTTTGATTATCATTCTAATTATTATTATTGTTGTTGTTATTGTTGTTGTTATTATTATTGTTGTTAGTTGTTATTGTTATTATTGTTGTTGTTGTTATTGTATTTTACCATCATTATCATTATCGTCATCAATTATTATTATTATTATTATTATTATTATTATTATTATTATTATTATTATTATTATTATTATTATTATTATTATTATTATTATTATTATTATTATTATTATTATTATTATTATTATTATTATTATTATTATTATTATTATTATTATTATTATTATTATTATTATTATTATTATTATTATTATTACTATTATTATTACTATTATTATTACTACTATTATTACTACTATTATTACTACTATTATTACTACTATTATTACTACTATTATTACTACTATTATTATTACTATTATTATTATTATTATTATTGTTGTTGTTGTTGTTGTTATTATTATTATTATTATTATTATTATTATTATTGCGTTGTTGTTATTGTTATAATATTATTTATTATTATTGTTATTATTGTTGTTGTTATTGTTATTATTATTATTTTGTTGTTATTATTGTTATTGTTGTTGTTATTATTGTTGTTATTATTGTTGTTGTTATTATTGTTGTTATTGTTGTTGTTGTTGTTATTATTATTATTATTATTATTATTATTATTATTATTATTATTATTATTATTATTGCGTTGTTGTTATTGTTATAATATTATTTATTATTGTTATTATTGTTGTTGTTATTGTTATTATTATTATTTTGTTGTTATTATTGTTATTGTTGTTGTTATTATTGTTGTTATTATTGTTGTTGTTATTATTATTATTATTATTATTATTATTAGTAGTAGTAGTAGTAGTAGTAGTAGTAGTAGTAGTAGTAGTAGTATTAATAACGGACAAACATTTTTTTAACATCTGGTGCCACATGCTAGGCTTGTGTACTGGCATGTGGTGGATAGTTAGCTAACAGGCTAAGGCTTACCATCCTGATGAAGGCTAAAGCATCTGCAGTGGAACCTGCGAATAGTGGACAAGTTGGGACATACCTCTTTGGCCATTATTCAGAGGTTGTCCTTTATTGGGAGTCTTCTTCATTAACCTTATTTTCTCTGTTATAGGTCATGCAGACACCAGTATAAAATATTATACATTCTCAGTTTGTTTTGTATTCATGTATGGTAGTTTGTGTGACATGGACAGTGTGCCTAGAAGCAACTTTTTACTAATGAACTTTCACATAGCTTCATCAAAGCATCACAGCTCTCTTTAACACCTTCCAGTGACTCAAGTGCTTCTTTATATAGAGCTCTTTATTTTTGGGGAAGGTGGCTGTAAATTTTCATCTTCTTCATCAGATCGATTTTCGTCAGTATCTTCCATTTCAACTAAACCTTCTACTTCTCATCTGTCATCGTCACAATGTCAGCACAAACAAGGGGAGAGTTGTACCCATTCATATGCTCCTCAGCTGAACAACTGTCAGCACTACCCCTTGTCTCAGAAATCAATGCTGATATTTCATGGGTTGTATCGAGATCTTGAAATGGGTCGTCCTCTTCATAAGCTGCTTAGGGATAAATCAGTGTTAAGAATACCTCCACTTCGAAAACACTTCATTATAGTTTCCATCTTTACTTCTTTCCATGCTAGAACTACCCATCGAATTGTTGAGAACATTGATACATCAATTTTGACTACTTCAGTTGCACAGCTGCATGCATCAATCTTCGCTAAAGCATAACAAAGAAATAGCCAATACATTTGAAATTCTGAATAATCCCTAAGTCTAATGGTTATAATCTTGAGGTTGTAATCAGAAGAAATACGATTTTGACATTGCTATACTTCTCTTCAGGATGGCAACCTGCATTGTCCATTAGAAGCAAAACATAATTATATATTTTTTGTGATTTAAAGCTGTCAAAACTGCATCAAGGATTTCTCTCATCATCCACACCCTATTCTGGTAGTAATACTTCACAGGAAGACCATATGTATCAAAATCCCGGAAGCACCAAGGTTTTTCAGATTTCCAGATGACAATGGGAGTTTCCTTTTCACCAGCTGCACTCACTATGAAGGGTCTCTGCTTACTCTTTTCCCCACCCCAGCATTGCTTTCCTTTCTGTCCAAACCCAAGATCAGGGAGTGCTTTCCAAAAGCATCCTGTCTCATCTAGATCATAAATGTCTATCCTTTCACAATCTCAGGCAGCCTCTCCCTCCAGAACATGATGTCTCCCCTCATACATCACCAGATCCACCACTTACAACCACTCTCCTTGTATTCTACCACTTCTTCCACTTTGTTAGCCAACCATTGGTTCACTTGAATTCTGCCTTGCCTAAAACTGCAGCAATTTCTCTGGCCTTCTCAGCAAGTTGAGGTCCACATGGCATACTACAGTTGTCATGAGGAGTCACATACTACAGGTGTCATGAGAGGGTCACATACTACAGTTGTCATGAGAGGGTCACATACTACAGTTGTCATGAGAGGGTCACATACTATACAGTTGTCATGAGAGGGTCACATACTACAGTTGTCATGAGAGGGTCACATACTACAGTCGTCATGAGAGGGTCACATACTACAGTTGTCATGAGAGAGGGTCTGACATACTTGCCCAACTTTCCTAATTCCGGGACATTTTATATACGGCGCGAATTTTTGACTATGCCCCCTAATTAGCGTGCGCCTTTCCCTTGACCACGCCATTAATTTTATACGCGATTTTTCGACCGGTTCATCTCATCATACAGCTGAGCTGTGAGGTAGTATTCTCTGTAGATTTCTGGAAGAGGCGGTTGAATTGGGATCAAGTGTCGTTTACGACTCCAGCCATCAAAAAATTCGTGCGGTTTTTTTAAAAAGTTTACGCGCGCGCGTTTTGGGTGTCTTTTTTTAAAAACCGTGCCGCGTTTTTTTAAAGTTGACGCACGGGCGGGGGTACACGTGGGAAATACACAAGAAGCATCATTATGGTAACACTGAGGTCCATTGCTCCTGCTGCTTTTCATGTTCCAGGTAAGATAAGGTCTATCTTTTTCATGTTCCAGATAAGACATCACATAATTATAATACTATGTTATAAGACATCACATAATTATTATACTATGTTATACCCGTGTATAGGTGTAGTACTTCAATGGTGATGAGGGGGAAAAGCGACCTGAAGAATGGCAAAACTTGGGCATGCCCTAGTTGTAAATCTTTTCGATCAATTCGGCATGGGAGTTTTTTCTCCAAATCGCACATGGTCCTTCAGATATGGCTCCTATTGATATATTGGTGGGTGAGACAGTACCCTGTATTGGATGCAGCAGATGAGTCTGGCTGCAGCAAGAAAAGTGCAATAAATGTGTACCAGTGGCTGAGGGAAGTGTGCTCTGCAGCACTATGTCGAACACAGATTGTGCTTGGTGGTGTTGGATCCATTATTCAAATAGACGAGTCACAGTTCATGCACAAACCGAAGGTATCACTGTAACATTGATATACTTGAATGGATGATCACTTTCGGTATTGACTGTTTAGCATCATAGAGGCCGCCCACCTACTAAGGAGACTTGGATTTTTTGGATGGTTGACACGGTGCATACGCCTGCTCTTGGTACACTTGATAAACGTATTGTGCCTATTTCAAAGATTTTAATTCAATGAAATTTATTTAGGTTACATGCAAGTTGTGGATAAGAGGGATGCAGCCACCTTGCTACCCATTATCCAGGCCCTTGCTGCACCTGGATCGATAATCTATTCTGACCAGTGGGCAGCCTATAGGCAGGTGGCTACTCTGCCTGGGATTGTGGCACATGAAACTGTGAACTACTCGATTGAGTTTGTGGATCAGAGTATGGGTGTGCACACCCAAAATATTGAATCATATTGGAACAGGGTATGGTCTGTGGAACATAATTTATTTTTATTTTAACAACAAGTATTTTTAAAAATTTTAACAACAATTATTATAATTTTTGTGCAGGTGAAGGTGAAGCTAAAGAGGATGAAAGGAGTGCATCGCCACCAGCTCCCATCCTACCTGGATGAGTTTATGTAGCGGGAGAGAAACGGACCAACTGTAGCTTTAACTTACAATAACATTTTAACAGAAATTAAAACTGTTTGATTGTATTATTATTTATTTGATATTTTTATTTGGATGATATTTCATGAAAAAAGACTACCCCTTCCAAATCAGCTGCAATGCAGATATTTTTATTTGGATGATATTTCATGAAAAAAGACTACCCCCTCCAAATCAGCTGCAATGCAAAAAAAAAAATTCAATTCCCACGTGTACCCCCGCCCGTGCGTCAACTTTAAAAAGGTTAATTTTTTTTAAGACACCCAAAACGCGCGTGCGTAAACTAAAAAAAACGCGCACGAATTTTTTGATGGCTGGAGTCGTAAACGACACTTGATCCTTGAATTGATCCATTGAGGGCAAGATAAAAGGGGCAAGATAAAAGAACAGAGGTTTCGTCAGAGGATTCTCAAGCCTTGAAAGAATGCTACAGACTTTAGCTGTTTCAGCTTCCAAGACAAGAAGAATGACTTCAAACCATCATACTGCCTGAGGTAACGATTCCACACACTTCAGCAAGCTGAGCCATCGTGTGGGGCAATGCTTAAAAATCACCCCTGGCTCAGTGAAAAGTGAACACCATGACAAATTGCTGCTCTCTTGCTGCTATGGAAGTAGTAGAATATGTCGATGAAGAGCTGGTCAATGTTCACTGGAAGTACCTTCAAACCAGCTTTGAATGCTAAATCAGTCAAATGGCAGATGCAACCAACATCATACAAAGTTGGGATCTCATCCTTAATCAGCTTCTGCACTCCTTTCATAACAACAAGACATGACTGCATTGTCAAAGCTGAGCCCATTCTTAGTCAGTGACTCCTTCAAGGCTTGAAACAAGTTGGTAGCTATATTAATGTTCACAACAGGCATATCCAAGAATCTCGTCCGTACTTCACCTACCTGTGGATCAAGAAGCCTCAAAAGAATTATACAAGACTTATTCCTCTTGTTATGGGATTCATCAATCATCAAAGAGAATGGACCACTTGACAAAGAGCTTTCTTCACTATGGCGGTGGATAATTTCTTTGCAATTTCAGAGTCGGGGAACATCTTGTTGAAAAGCTTGGTGGCATGGTCACTAGACAGAAAGGATATGTTGTGCTTAGCAAAAAATGTAGCCCACCTGACCTCTGCTTGGATTACTTGATCACTTCTCTGATATTGGAAGAGAGAGGTGATTGGAATAGTTGATAGCACAGCCTTTGACATATCCTTATGTTTCTTGCTCTTGAGGTGACATGTGACATCATTAACAGGTAACACCAAAATCGATTGCACACAGAGCATACAAGTGACGAAATGAAGGCAAGACTACTGACATTACTATTGCATTGAACACAAGCAGCACACTGTACCCATGATGTTATTATTTACCCTGTATTTGCGATATTCCATGCTTACTTACTTTGTCAATCAATTTCATTATATATTACTCTTGCCTATCCCCTGAAATTCTTTGATCCATTTATTGTCAAAATGGCATTCTCTCCTCTGCTTCTTTGCTACACTAGCTGAGATCAGATAACGTGCTGAGAAGTTTAACGTGAGTGCCGCACCACCAATCGAAACAAGGTCAAAGGTTGTTTCGCACAACCACTGGGAGCCGTAATTGTTTATCTGTCTGCTAAAAAGTGTCATGTTTTTGTTGCTTTACGAGTGTAATTAGACTAAACTAAACAAGCTTGAGACCATCTAAGCGAGTGGAAGCGCAAGGTGTGCGTAGCTTTAAATTCCGGGACATTTCCGGGACAAAGACACCACCGGGACAAGGCTCAAAATTCCGGGGCCATTCCGGGACGGTTGGCAACTCTGGGGTCACATACTAGACAGTTGTCATGAGAGGGTCACATACTACAGTCGTCATGAGAGGGTCACATACTACAGTTGTCATGAGAGGGTCACATACTAGACAGTTGTCATGAGAGGGTCACATACTACAGTTGTCATGAGAGGGTCACATACTAGACAGTTGTCATGAGAGGGTCACATACTACAGTTGTCATGAGAGGGTCACATACTAGACAGTTGTCATGAGAGGGTCACATACTACAGTTGTCATGAGAGGGTCACATACTATACAGTTGTCATGAGAGGGTCACATACTACAGTTGTCATGAGAGGGTCACATACTACAGTCGTCATGAGAGGGTCACATACTACAGTTGTCATGAGAGGGTCACATACTAGACAGTTGTCATGAGAGGGTCACATACTACAGTCGTCATGAGAGGGTCACATACTACAGTTGTCATGAGAGGGTCACATACTAGACAGTTGTCATGAGAGGGTCACATACTACAGTCGTCATGAGAGGGTCACATACTACAGTTGTCATGAGAGGGTCACATACTAGACAGTTGTCATGAGAGGGTCACATACTACAGTCGTCATGAGAAGGTCACATACTACAGTTGTCATGAGAGGGTCACATACTAGACAGTTGTCATGAGAGGGTCACATACTACAGTTATCATGAGAGGGTCACAGACTACAGTTGTCATGAGAGGGTCACATACTACAGTTGTCATGAGAGGGTCACATACTAGACAGTTGTCATGAGAGGGTTACATACTACAGTTATTATGAGAGGGTCACAACTACAGTTGTCATGAGAGGGTCACATATTATACAGTTGTCATGAGAGGCTCACTACAGTTGTCATGAGAGGGTCACATACTACAGTTGTCATGAGAGGGTCACATACTACAGTTGTCATGAGAGGGTCACACACTACAGTTGTCATGAGAGGGTCACATACTACAGTTGTCATGAGAGGGTCACATACTACAGTTGTCATGAGAGGGTCACATACTACAGTTGTCATGAGAGGGTCACATACTACAGTTGTCATGAGACGGTCACATACTACAGTTGTCATGAGAGGGTCACATACTACAGTTGTCATGAGAGGGTCACATACTAGACAGTTGTCATGAGAGGGTCACATACTACAGTTATCATGAGAGGATCACAGACTACAGTCGTCATGAGAGGGTCACATACTACAGTCGTCATGAGAGGGTCACATACTAGACAGTTGTCATGAGACGGTCACATACTACAGTTGTCATGAGAGGGTCACATACTACAGTTGTCATGAGAGGGTCACATACTACAGTTATCATGAGAGGGTCACATACTACAATTGTCATGAGAGGGTCACATACTACAGTTGTCATGAGAGGGTCACATACTACAGTTGTCATGAGGGGGTCACATACTACAGTTGTCATGAGAGGGTCACACACTACAGTTAGTTGTCATAAATGTTCTTGGAACACGGCTATCACACCATTGGTACAATGCTTCATTCATATCAGAATACTCTGAAACTCGAGGTTTTTTGCTGGTTGACTCATACATGGCTAAGATACATACTGAGCAGCAGTGAGAGTATTACTCTCACTGCTGCTCAGTATATCTGAAATTTGTGTCTTACCACAACTAAACTTTTCTCCAAGATTGCGCACAGTAATTCCAGGATGCTTCTTTGCTTCATTGATCAATCCACCTTCTTCTCCAAGGAGAGATGAATCCTTTTTTTAGAAGACCCCATCACTAGACTCCAGCAGCTTTCCTATAGATTAGCTTCACTCAAGATGCCCGACTCAAAGAACTGTCACGTGAGCTGACTGGATTCTCTAGCTAGATGATGGCCTCTCAGCCAGAAGGTAGTGACTTGAGTGTAGCAGAAGTACACTCTTACATCAGAGGCTATCATGTCTATAAAGAAGTATTGCTTCTCAGAAGGGAGCCAACTAACAGTTGTGACTAATCTGCTGTTGCAGTATGAGAGAGGGTGTTGTTGTTGGCCACATTCCCTCAATATTGCCTCGGTCATCTCTCAGTTTCTGAGAAGGAGCTTCAATAAAGGCTTTGCTGAGGTGACCGGAGACAGAATCAACAGAGGAGCTGGATATGATTTGGAGATCCATTGTACATACCATTTTTATGGACCCAAGCCTTACTGATCGAGTGACAGAAAAAACAGAGTCTCTACATGCAAGTGGACTTCTGTAGCTAGCCGTATCTGCTACATAGCTTACTATCATAGTAGCTATATACGAGTATCATGTGGTTTTGACCATGGCCATAATAATTTTTCAATAATTCTTTCCTCGTTTTACTGTCATTATTATTATTATTATTATTATTTGTGTACTATTATTTGTGTACTGCACTGGGGTGCGATGGTCCCAAGGGATGAAGATTTAAATTTCAATGCATCTGGTCACACCCACTGTCATGCCTGATGTTCATTGGAGAGGGATCATTTCATATTTGAACGTTTATTTGGTGCCTGGGTGCTGTCCGTTGTTCAGAATTGGGAGGTTGTTCTCTATTTGGGGGGCTTTCTAAGCACTATTCCTATGGAAATATCTATCGGTGCATCTGCCTATGTCCGTTGGTGTCCGTTATTTGGAGTGTCCATTAACGGAGATTCCACTGTAGTCGAAACGTCGAGTGAATACAATTTGAAGTTGATTATTGAGAAGGTGACAATACCACAGTGGGTTTACAATAGCACCCACGCTTGCCTAATTAACGGTTGTAGTTTAGGGCTTCCACTAGGCTAGTACTTGCCAATCAGGAGACCGGCCAATTCTGGCACTCATGGCGGGTTTTGAGGGACCCCACTTTGGCTGCATGTAACTTTAGAATGCAACTGTTTTAATACCAAAAGAGAGCACACAGAGATTTGAACTATATCATACAGTGAAGTGTGCAGAATCTATGGAGCCCAAAGTCATAACTACAATCACGTCTTCTGGAACTTGTCCCCTCTTTTAAAGGAAAGCCTTTTTTCCAGCCTAAAGTTAAGCCTTTTTTCACCCCAATTGAAAGTCCTTTTTTGAGCCTAAAGGAAAGCCCTCTTTTCTTTCCAAAAGGAAAGCCCTTTTTTCAGTCTGCACGTACCATGTGCATTTGCTGCACTTGACATAAGCTGCAGCTTAGTAGAGTACAAGCTGGTGTTAGCATACTGGAGGCCAAGACAATCTCTGAAAAAATGGCAAACCTGTGGTAACTTTTCTACTCTTCTCCACCAAAAGAAAAACTTTGAAAGAACAAGCTACTCCCCGACTTGGCAATTGAAGTTTGTGAAGGCAGTTGGTACTCGCTGGCCATGAATGGTGTATGGAAGCAATTATAAAACAGCCTGCTATTATAATTACTCTACAGCAACTCCTCAAAACTTCAGGAGCTACAGATGCACTCAGTTTGTGTACACATCACTCTGGCTCCACTGCTGTTGCAAGTATCCTATTTCTTTCCGAGGTCCTTGACCTTGGCTCATATGAATGTTTCTATGCAAAGGAAGATGGTTGACTTCAGCAGGCTACAAGTATTTATGCAGTCCATGAATTAACGTCTTTGAAAGAGCTGAAGGGTTCTCCTCACCCTTGAAAGTACTGGAAGAAGGTTTTTCTATTGACATTGGAAGGCACAACATTAGGATCAGCTTGATCAAGATTCATGACCAGATAGTCATCATATTTCCATCGATTTTTGGACCAAGCAGTCCAATTGCTTACCACATTTCTGGTTACTCTAACTCAACCACTCACAGGTGACTCTCTTTCTTCTCATGATCTTCAACAGATCAAGGATGTTGTAGGGCGCTGAAGCTTCTGTTGACCACATTGCAATTACATACACATCACCATCTTGACTAGGTCTGACAAACAACTTTCTGAATGGAGAGTTTTCAGAAGAGCTCTGCTCAAGGAGAAAGCATTACTCACGAGCCTAGTTTGCAGGACGTCCTGATGTCTATGCAAGCCACTGAAGCCTATAGGAGAACCTTTCCGCACACTTTCACCCTTATTCACTTACCTTTGTCTTAGCCAGTTGGGAGTGCTGTGGTGGAACGGTCATCCAGTGAGCTGAAGACGATCAAGACTAACAAATTGCTTCTCTGACTGTAATTTGGAAAGGCTAATAATGAAGTTTGCTGTTGAAACCAGAAATATGCAGTGCTCTATTTGAAGAGAATTTAGATTCAAAGATGGGGAAAGCAGACTAATTTAAAAATTGCCCGGTAAAGGTAAGGGATATTTCAGTAAGGGGAGTGATTTTCCTTTTTTACCTTCCAATTTCAATGCAATGGATTGTTTTGTGTCATTAGTTATGACTCTCACCAATTAACACAGATATTGATATATTGCAAGTCACTGCACACAGTAATTGTAACAATTTTTAATCAGTAATGAGATTCATGAAGGAGAAATATAGTATAGCAGTCCATCTAGTATTGCATGACATACTCTCTCATGAAGAGAGGCAGGTCTTCATTACTACTAGTTCATTGCGGTCATTCTCTGCTCCTAATGGAGGGGACTTTTCTTGCACTGCACATACCTGGGGTAGAAACAACGGTCATATCTCATGAATATATGTTTTTGGTGATGAAGCTATTGAGCCCCAAATATAAACCCACAACTCATTAATGCTTTAACCTGGGTAAGTGCCATATGGAGGTAAAAAAATCGATAATAAATCAACTGCTCAGTCTATTTCCATAGTTCTCAAAAGAAAGGGCCTCCGTACTCCATCTGCTCTCCCAATATCAAGTCCGGAAACATCTGGTAAGTTAGTGAAAAATGCAGGCAAACACCAACTACCCTTAGTCATAGTAACCTCGAAAGAAATGACAAACAATCCTCGAAGATGTACTTCCCCAGGTTATTTGCGAAGATTTTGCATTCTCTGAGGATCATTCAGTTGAAGAAGGAAGGTGAAGGAATATGTAGTTACGTGGTGACTTGATGGAATCCAATGATGAGCATCTTCCAGCTTCTCTCCACAGCTCTTCCCACTCCTTGCAGTAGCACCTCAGACGTTTTCTCCAGCCATAGCAAAACTACATCTTTGCTGCAGCACCTGGAATGTCTTCTTCAGCCACAGTAGAGCTAGGTCTTTGCAGCAGTTCTTACACATTTTCAGAAAAATGAAATCTATATGGCATCATCGATTTTGACAAAAATTAACTGATTGTAAAGCTTATCGACCGCTATGTCTACAACTTTGAAGGGATGGATCCACTGCTACACTTAAAAACTCTGGGGGGTAACTCTGGGTATGAATGCATTCCCAATTAAAAAAAATTGTATAAGACTCTGGGAATGAATTCATTCCTTATTTTATAAGAATTTTAGCTTGGAAAGCCATCGGTGAAAGGGTTAATTAAGGACTAAATATTTTGTTGTTGCTGATCTTCAGTGTGTACAATTTTTTTACCCTGTCTCGCCTTCAGCTCAGACTATGCTTATAATAAATAGCTTACCTCTTCTTCAGAGTTGCGATGTTGAATGTGCATGGAGGATGCTTGGATGAAATGTCTGGGTCCATCTTCTTCTGCAGACTCTTGCTGGACTGGGCTCTGTACACCTCTTTCCATAGTAGTTGTGTTCTTGCAATAGCAATGGAAGCAGTTGCTGCAGCAGCAGTAGCTGATGCAGTAGTAGGAGTGGCAGCGGTATGAGGATTAGCAGCTCTGCCTAAATGTGAGTACTTTATCTTCTATGGCCTTACAAATCTTAACCTTTTATCTGCAAAGCGTACTCCCAGGTTGCTTGTCATAGTGGACTGATGAGTCCCGATGCTTTTTTTAAAATATAGACACTGCTAGGTAGTGACACACTGACATCACTGAGAAACCCTTCATTACCATAATATGCATTTAGAAGTAGTGATGTCCTTGGGGAATGTCGTGGAAATATTTTACCCGTGCCTATTTCTGTTTGCACACATTACTAAATGGGTCAATTATGTACTATGGAGACGTGTAAGTTGTACCAATGCTGTTCACACATGCTGGCTGAGCACTGCAGTAACTGCAATAAAGGAGTAGCTAATCCCTTAGTCAACATGAGTTTTCCAGTTTATTTTCCTTTGAGGAAACAAGTCGGTCATGTTTCATACTTGTGTTATTGTGTGCCACATCTATCATATACAGACAAGTAGATATTTCATCTTAATGTTTACTCATAAATAATGATGGGCTGAAGGAGATATCTATACCACCTGAATTGGCAAGGCAAATTTTTGTTGAGTAGGTCTATGCCTAGGAATAATAAATAGGTGTGTTATCCCTCGCCAAGTGGTAACTTGGTAATCCTAGATGGTATCTAAAGTGGCTGTCGTTTGGACTCCAGCTCTATTTTTTAATTTCAATTCCAACCAGGAGAAACCAATAAATAATCCAGGTAAGCCAATAAATCATCAGGAGAAACCAACCCCGGGAAGCCAATAAATAACCAGGAGAATACCAGGAAAAAGCAGTAAATAACTCGGGGAAGCCAATAAATAACCAGGAGAATAACCAGGAGAAAACAATAAATAACCAGGAGAAACCAACCCAATGCCAATAAATAACCAGGAGAAACCAACCCAATGCCAATAAATAACCAGGAGAAACCAACCCGGGGAAGCCAATAAATAACCAGGAGAAACCAACCCGGGGAAGCCAATAAATAACCAGGAGAAACCAACCCGGGAAGCCAATAAATAACCAGGAGAAACCCAGGGAAGCCAATAAATAACCAGGAGAAACCAACCCAATGCCAATGAAAAACCAACCCGGGGAAGCCAATAAATAACCAGGAGAAACCCAACCCGGGAAGCCAATAAATAACCAGGAGAAACCAACCCGGGAAGCCAATAAATAACCAGGAGAAACCCAGGGAAGCCAATAAATAACCAGGAGAAACCAACCCAATGCCAATAAATAATCAGGAGAAGCCAACCCGGGGAAGCCAATAAATAACCAGGAGAAACCAACCCGGGAAGCCAATAAATAACCAGGAGAATAACCAGGAGAAACCAATAAATCCATCCATTTTGAGGGGTTTAGTTTAAGCTTGGGGTCATTCTTTGAAGTTACTTTTTAGCTGAAAAATTGAAATGTCACTAATTTCTTCTTTGTGAGCAGATATTTCACAAGTGTTATGCAGGGATATATATACCTCTTGTCCTTCTAGAGTTATGGCATGTCAAAGGTCACATTCTAAATTACTTATTTACTTGTCATCAGCTCCTCAATCAAATTAATATCACCTTTCAATTCTCCCTTGCCAAGAGAGACATGCATGTTGGATATATGCGTATGTGAACTTGGCTATTGCCCTGGTCATATTGTTAATAGGGACAGTTTGGTGCCAGCATTGTGTAAACTCTACATCTGTACAATACCCAAGTGTGTAATATCGATGAAGCCAGCAAGACGTGTATCACCATTAACAATGCTCACTAGGACACGGTGAAGAATGTTTGGGGACCAGCTACAAGAACTTTTTGACAAAAACTTTTCTCAATGCCTGGCTGTGTAATGCTCAACACTGTTACCTCAGCCTGGCTTTTAATACTGCCACTGTTAACTCAGAGTGTCTTCATGGGGCACAATATGCTTCTCCTGACAAAAAAACACACACATATTCACTATTTGTAGACGGGTGAAATATTATTTTGTATTTCAAGCACTGCATAGTTTTATTTGCTTCCAAGCTGCTGTTTATTGTGTTTGTATTCTAATAATATTTATGCCAAAAAAAATTCGAGACATTTTTTTTTCAAAATGAAAGTTTAGTAAAAAAAGAAAGGAAATAGGAATTTGGCAATGTCGACTAAGTTCTGTAGAAACCTTTACCTATTGAATTCATTCCCTCCTGATTTTAAAAAATGGCGATTTCAACCAACTCCAAAATGCTTGAATCCTTCGTGGAGGTAGCAAACTAGCAGAAGAAAAAAACTGTTAAAACTGATCAAAATCTTGTATATATCTACTCTTTCCCCATATATTAAATAGGTCCATTCTTTACTACCAGAAGACTCCATTGCAGTGATAATCCATTTCTAGATTCACTAAAACACCAATAGATCAGTGAAAGATTGTCCATTCGGGTGGCAGTGGTTCCATGAATGTTTGGCAATGGCAGACCTCTTGAGTTTTCCCATCTGCATGCATCCACGTGTTACTTTTACTCTGGTCTCCAACCTCCTCTGTTCTCCGATGTATAGACTTTCCCACAGCTGATGGAATGTATTATTCAAAATATTCTTGTCCTAGTTCCTGATGCAAGATGAACACTTGTGTTGCTTGTGGAGGAGCATGCTTTCAAGGTACTGGATCATATGCTCAATCAGTTTCATTTGAAATGTTCCTAGACTCCCAACTGCCAGGCATTTTCAAGGAAAAGAGATAAGATGTTTCCTGAGTAGTTTAACCTCAGCCATGCACAAAATGATGATCTTTCATCTGTAAAAAAAATAATTCAAAGCTTATCCAAATTCATGCTGTCAATGGCAACTGTTGTGATTTGTCTTGGACAGGAAGTAGTACATCCTGAGATAGGTCACTATACAGTGAATAAGGGTCACTGAGAACTAGGATACAGTGACACTCAGGGTTAAAGGAAGGTCACCAAATACTGCAATACTTTCCGCACTTTACCTGAAATACCTGCTTAGACAGGTCACAACAAACTCGGTGGAGGATACTCCATTCTGAGGTAGGAGGAGTCACTTCACTGTTCTCTGTCACTGTTCTCTGGAATTATATTGACTAACTTCTTGTAGGTGGTTGCTTGACTATGCAACGAATACAATGACTTTCTCAATAACCAACTTTGAATGTACTCACTCCACATTCCAGCTAGCCTTCATCAAGAATAACCTATGTACTTAAAATATATATATATATATATTGTATGTTATAGATTTCAAATTGATGTTTTTAAAAATTGCATTGCACCTTCACTCACCACACAATGCCTTGCATTCATTTCTAGTAAGCACAGTTTTGTTTTCTGCATAAGCAACACCATTCTCACTTACCCGTGCAGCCAGTTCTTCCTCCAGCTCAAACCATTGCTGATTTAATAAGCCCACATTATTTAAGATAGGTGCGTCATTCATATTTTTTTTTACTGTTGAACGTATGTGAATACATCATACATACATACATAGATAGATAGATATGCCATGCGCAGCAATATCAACTTTTCCAATTAGGGCTCACTTCGCTTGACAATGAATATTAACACCTGAAAAAAAGTATCTGTAATCTGATATTACTAGAAATGAATGCCAGGCATAGTGTGGTGAGTGGAGGTGCAATGCAATTTTAAAAAACATCAATTTGAAATCTATAACACATTGCTCTAAGTATTGTCCTACTCCTATATAGCATAGTTGCAGCCTAACACTATACACTGATCTGATATCCATCAGCAAGTAGCTAAGAATCACATTTTTCAAGGGTATCAGCTCAATATTGATCGTAACGACTATTTCCATTTTAGAACTTGTCAGTGATGATGATTTAGCAAAAGTGTCCATAGTTAGAGTGTGTTGATGAATAGAGTGGCTAAGTCAGAAAGAAACTTCACCTGAGCCTAGGGAAGCTTTTCCATCTTGGGCTCCTGTGTTTTTCCCACGATTTTTTTTTTACAACACTCGCCCTTTCAAATCTCAGTTCTCTTAGTTTTGCTGTTTCACTTTTCTCTCTCCCTCCTTTTCTGAAGTCTATTTTCTTCATCCATTCTGGAAAATCAAACAGCTAGCTGTTCTTTTTAAAAAGATTCAGAATCTGCACCTGTGCATGTAGTTATGGTTTTAGTATGCACATGCTCGCAAGAATCTGCATGTCAACTATTTCCAAATTAATCACACCTCCAAAGCTAGACAGAATCTTACAGCTTCATGGAGTACTGTAGCAGCTAGTGTTGTAGTTTTTCATCAGTGCATCAGTAGACTTCCTTCTTTGGTCCACAGCTATCTCAAGCCAAGTGCTCCATTGTATATAGTGTGTAATGCTATAGTGTCCGTTTCAAGCTTCTAGATTTCAAGGTCAATCTTCAATGTTTAGTTAATGGCATACTTTTGTGGCACTCCTTCCCTTGTAGAAACATGGACAGATGAAGTGTAGCAGAATCTAAGAAAGTTTCTCAATGGTGGTTGATGCCAAGTGCTAGCTAGCAATGAAGTCTGTAAAAATAAACTAATAATTGATTTTGAACATAAATATAATTTTTAATGTGTAGCTAGCTATATTATCTTGCTAGACAGAGCTAAAGTATGATAGTAAGTCCCTCTCTCCTCTCTAGCATTATACATTAGGACTATTAAAGGTACAAAGATTGGTAATTCAAGGTAATCACAACACACACACACATGTATTTCTTGGAATAGTATATTAAACTAGATCATTGAGATCCAGCTACTGCACATTCCAGAGCATATCCAACAGCCTAAGTGTTCATAGCTAAGTAAGTTTGCCATAGAAACAGTTTAGCTATACAGAAAAGAAATTGCCTGTTAGATAGTGACTTACAAGTGCGGTGCTTCTAGGCTTTAGCTACTTATCCTAATTGATGTGGTGCTGTTGTTGTTCTAATCAGCGAATAGCAATCTAGCTTGGAGGCAACTTAGTGCATATTAGTGTCACACCCACTCTTCTGTTAAGTAGTGCCCAGATGAGAGTGGTAACCAACACAATCTTCCTGCTCTTCTAAGAAGCAGAGCTATCACAAAAGGTACTTGTTCAATGGAGGTAGCCAACTAAAAGCAACCGCAAGTTACTTTGTTCTTTATGACAATTATGACCGTGAGCTAGGTAGCTAGCTCTAATAAGAATGCCAGCTTATAGTTTAGCTAGAGCTAAAGTCATTGTATCTGAATTGTGTCAACT
Organism: Cladorhizidae sp. MBARI D1340-BT2; assembly: GCA_028752905.1. Lineage (NCBI taxonomy): Eukaryota > Metazoa > Porifera > Demospongiae > Poecilosclerida > Cladorhizidae > Cladorhizidae sp. MBARI D1340-BT2. The sequence continues at coordinate 19,099,375 of JAQNBH010000009.1, forward strand.
GAGAGTTCATTGAGAGCAATAGTAGATATGATGACAACTGCTATTATGATAATTTTCATCTTGTGTTCAAATGCAGGTGGATATGTTCTGAACAAGAAACTCGGTAAAAAACCAGTTCTTCAATGAATAACTGATTTTAATGTTAATATTTTATATGCCTGTGAAATCAAGAAAAAATCTAGAGGAAATTGGAGTAGGAGGAGCTGGAAATGTGTGAGGGGGAGTGGCTTGACAACTGAGACAGTAGTGGGAAACTGTTGAGAGGTAGTTTGTTCTTTGGAATGTCAAAGAAGCTCCACTACTGGTAGACATCAAATATTATGTGAAGTGTCGGCTGTTATAAAACTCCTCTTTTTTCCAAATCTCAGTGTTCCATTCGTTCTGGTGTTTCCAGAAGCAGGCTTTGACTTTTCTCTCTGTCTCCTTTTCTGAAGTCTATTTTCTTTATTCATTCTGGCAAATCAAACAGCTAGCTGTTCTGCTTCACTTGTCAAGCAAGCCTCTGTACAGATGTGCTGACCCAGTGGTTAACCTTGAATGTCCAGTTTGGCTTAATCATACTGGAGAGATGACTGCATCCTGCACTGATGGGTGGTGTGTGTGTGTGTCTGTGTGTGTGTGTGTGTGTGTGCGCGCATGTGCGTGTGTGAGAGAGAGAAATACAAACAAACATGTTACAATGATTCAATATCAATTATGCTCTTGACGTTTTGACGAGATGCTCTAGCCTTGATGAATACTTTGTGTTACCAGTCCTAATGTTTAACACTTTAGGCTTGAGTTTGTAACTCTTAAACTAAGCTTAAACTGCCTCATATAGAAGACAATGTGATAACTGCTGGTGAGCGGGATTAACTGCTGTGGGTGGCAGTGAATAGGACAATCCCGCTGAACGTGGAATAGTAAGACACTTTGTATTCACCAACACACTCCAGCTATTACTTTTACTAAAATGGAAATGATCATCACGGACAAAGGGTTTTTTGTTTCTAAACTGGAAATGATCATTGGATCAATATCGAGCATCTCACACTGGATTGTTCCAGGGACCAATGTGATGCCATCTGGTCTGTTCCCATCTGAATGGTACAGACCCAAGGTCAATCTAGATAGTGCATATGCTGATGACAAATAATGTCATTATATTTATCACTTATATTTATCACTTATCTAAAATGGTATAAAAAAGTGTTTATATAACCAGGTGTGATTTATATACTCTCTTTCGATACTAGAAATGTTGTAAGGTATAACCATGCCAAAGTTACATTCAGCAAAATGGAACTACCTCAAAATATGAATGGGAACTGAAAATCAATTTTTTTTGCTAGTCGCAAGAAAATTGACTACTTCATCACATTTTGAAAACACTCATTGAATGGAGTGGGGTTTCCTCTAACCACAGACTTCTTATCATCCGTCTAGCACTTTACTGCAGCTAGTTCAGGAGGTATCCCCACCTTGGGATGCAGGTAACTTTGGCACTTTATACTAATGGAAGTATTAAAAGAGAATGCACAGAGAGATCAAGTTCACACAGTGAAGTGTGCAGAATCTATGGGGCTCCAAAGTCCTAACCACAAGATTTTGTTGTTAGTGTTATAAATTAGTTTCCCCCCTACATATGAACATTCAACTTCTTTTCAAAAAACTCTTGATAATCCTCTAGTGGTTGCATTAATCTAGCCACCACAGTTGTTATAGCCACTCAAGACTTGATGCCAAGGATATTGAATGAGCTACATTTTAGCATATAAATCAGGACCACAGCATTAATGTGTGCCAAATTATCATAACTTATAAGAAAAACAAACTCTCTCCTCCCATTGTATAAGGTGATGTTGGTAATACAAATATAGAAATAATAACTATAACGATAAAATCAAATAAGTTAATAAAAACAATAGGACAGCCATACTTTGCAAACCACGGCCTCAAGCCACAATACACATTCTTCTTATTTTTCCAAAGGAGGATCCAAAAGGAGGATCCAAGTCAAGAGAAGAAACTGAAGTCAAGATGGACACCAAGAACTATTTATGAAAGCACATCCCACTATCTTCACAAATGCACCCTCAAAATGAAGAGCGAAAGCTAGTTTTTTTCTTCTTGAGTTTCTGAGTTTTCCCCCCAATAGGAGGCTCCTCCCCCACTCACCCTGCCCAGTTTTTCCCCTTTTCTGCCTACCTCTACCATTGTGTATAGTAGTCCCCTTCACCAACTTCAAACCACCTTGGTGCTTTCCTCTTCTTAGGAAGAGAGGGTTCTTCATTTCAGTGTCAGTGCATTGACGTAAACAATTTACGCGCTGATAGAAGAGATCGAACATGGTATCATTCCTCATGCCCTTCAACATTAGAACAGTCTGTTGGGCTATACTTTGAGCTTCTGAAGTTGACGTGGAATCATTTTGAATAGTCTTATGCAATTTCACAGAGATGAAGACCAAAAAGCTAATCATACTTGGACATCTGTGATTTTGCTCCAATCAATCTTCCTTTTACATCCGGACCTAATCTGTTCTCCAAACATTCAAACCTTGTGTTGGCCTGCTAGTCAGTCTCCTCCAGGCCCTCACAGCCTCCACTAACCTTGTGCTGGCCTGCTAGTCAGTCTCTCCTCCTCACAGCCACTAACCTTGTGCTGGCCTGCTAGTCAGTCTCTCCTCCTCACAGCCACTAACCTTGTGCTGGCCTGCTAGTCAGTCTCTCCCCCAGGCCCTCACAGCCTCCACTAACCTTGTGCTGGCCTGCTAGTCAGTCTCTCCCCCAGGCCCTCACAGCCTCCACTAACCTTGTGCTGGTCTGCTAGTCAGTCTCTCCTCCAGGCCCTCACAGCCGCCACTAACCTTGTGCTGGCCTGCTAGTCAGTCTCTCCTGCAGCTCCACAGCCTCCACTAACCTTGTGCTGGCCTGCTAGTCAGTCTCTCCTGCAGCTCCACAGCCTCCACTAACCTTGTGCTGGCCTGCTAGTCAGTCTCTCCTGCAGCTCCACAGCCTCCACTAACCTTGTGCTGGCCTGCTAGTCAGTCTCTCCTGCAGCTCCACAGCCTCCACTAACCTTGTGCTGGCCTGCTAGTCAGTCTCTCCTGCAGCTCCACAGCCTCCACTAACCTTGTGCTGGCCCTGCTAATATGTCTCCCCTCCAGGCCCCTCACTAACCTTGCCTTGCTATAACCCAGTTCAGACTCGAGCAGTGTTCTTTGGAGCAACACTCACTGGTTCGAACAAGAACGGCAGTGGGGGCTTCTAGCCTGCTCCAGTGGGATGCACACTCCATTGATTAGTGGCCAGGACAGTGGGTATGGCAGAGATGAAGATGGATGGCTTCCATGTTAACACACATCTACAGCACTTGACCGTATTGCACTCACTCTACTTGAAGCCACGCCAGCAGGTCACTATGCTGGGGGGCTTCTTGCTAATTTACCATGAGACCATGTGCTCCTCAAACTAGATTTCAAAAGGGACAAGATGCTTGACTTGTGCAAGACTATGTAATGAGTTACTCAGTTAGTCTATTCCTGCTGCTCTACTCCATCCACCCTCACATCTGGCGATTCCTTTCTCTCTTCCGGTGAAGGTGTACAGCGAGGTGACCCAACCCCCCGATGCCCTCTTACACTTCTGCCTCACATTCAAGCCACACAAGACTTTGGGGGGGGGAGCTGACGATGACACATGGCATGTAATCAAGCATGAACCCATTGAACTGCAGATACGCCAACTTCAGCTCAGAATTGATCTGTGAAATCTCGGCAGGTTTGGTTGGACCTCGCCTTGCTATCACTGCCAACCTGCTGCAGGTTAGCAGAGAAGGTACCGCTCTTCCTGGCTCTCTCAGAGGCCACCGACATTCTTAACAGCTCTTATGGAGAGGTCATTGGCAAGCAGAGTGCACTTAGTTTGCCCCTTCGTCTGCACCCTCCCTGTCATCTTGCTTGGGGAACATTCCACACACAGAGCTCTGTTCTACCCTTAATGACACTGTCAACAGGCAAGAGATGTAGCATCATGGATATAAACTTCCTGTTTGTTGTGGAGGCACTGGGATCCATGGGACAACTCATCTTACTCCCCCCCAACCCCACCTGCCCCCCCCCCCCGCCCACCACCTGCCCCCTACCTGCCCCCCATTGCGTTCTTCCTGAACAGCATATCCAAAAGTGGCTGAGTCGGAATAAATTAAGGTCACGATCAGTCACTCCCTTCACGACTGGTCACCCAACAGCAGAGAGGTTTCGTATGATCTCCTAAAGCATACGACATTCTGACACCTATAGCTTCATAATGCAGTTGATTCATAATCACATTCCAGGCTGCTGACGGTTGCCACCAAGTGATTATAGGCCGGCCGTTCCCCAGGATGCATCGCACTGTCATCATCTGCCATTGCTCCGTGAAGTTGCCAACCTTACCAAACAAGCATTAGCATTGCCATGCTGAAGGGGATGAGCTGAGGAAACTCATGGACTCAGCTGCGACATGGGTGCGGCCATTTTTCTCTCACACAACAATCAACCACTTCATTCATTGGCTAACTGCTACCGACCATCCCTCGAGCCCACTGATCTGGACAGAGCTGACAGAAAGTGCAGGGATGGATCACTGTAGCCCCATGGAGGTGTGGCAAATGACTTGTATTGGACATCACCTGTCCAGACAATTAGCTGCTCACACTTACCACCAGCCCCTATGAAGCCAGGGAAATGGCTGCAGTGGCAGAGAAGAGCACACTTACCACCAGCTCCTGTGAAGCCAGGGAAGTGGCTGCAGTAGTGGCAGAGAAGAGCACACTTACCACCAGTCCCTGTGAAGCCAGGGAAATGGCTGCAGTGGCAGAGAAGAGCACACTTACCACCAGTCCCTGTGAAGCCAGGGAAGTGGCTGCAGTGGCAGAGAAGAGCACACTTACCACCAGTCCCTGTGAAGCCAGGGAAGTGGCTGCAGTGACAGAGAAGAGCACACTTACCACCAGTCCCTGTGAAGCCAGGGAAGTGGCTGCAGTGGCAGAGAAGAGCACACTTACCACCAGTTCCTGTGAAGCCAGGGAAGTGGCTGCAGTGGCAGAGAAGAGCACACTTACCACCAGTCCCTGTGAAGCCAGGAAAGTGGCTGAAGTGGCAGAGAAGAGCACACTTACCACCGAAGCCAGGGAAGTGGCTGCAGTGGGTAGAGAAGAGCAAGAAAGCGTGAGTGTATCAATCTGTAGGTCTCATCACTTCATCCCAAACGCTGTTCAGACACTGTGGTGCTTTGGGGGGAAAAGCTTTGGACTTTATCTCTGGAGTTGGCCGCCGCATTAAAGCAGTAGCTGAGGAGCCATAAGCCAGTGGCTATCTCCTGCAGATCACAGAGAGTCTCTGTGTGCCTCCACCAGAGGGCAATGCAGCTGCATATTCTGCCTCTTCAGAGGTCTTTAGCATTGGCTAATTCTCCATACACAAATGAAGTAGAAGTAACTATGGAATCATTACTTGCTTTATAATTATTGTCATTACATCTTAACATACAAGATAAAAGAAGTTATAACGCCCTCCCACATGTCAGAAGCCCTTACAAGGAAGATGCAGTATCACAAACTATTTCAAACTTCCCATGAAATGGACACAAAAATGACCTTTTAGACCCTCAACCATTTAAAATGATGCACACCAATTATACAAAGCTGTTGTGTAACATTGTGTACATGAAATTGTTTGTGGTCTATATGGGTACATTCTTGTTGTTGTTGTTACAAGTCCGTTAAGAAGCTGCCAAAACGTTTTAACAGATCTTTGTTTTGGTTTGTTTTGCATGTTAGGTGTTAGGCGACTGCCATTTTGAAATGTGTGTCAAACCACGAGAGTGCTGACACTCCCTCGCTTTGTCAATCGAGGTCAAGCACTTGTCTCCATGGCTGATCAAAAGTCCAAGATTATGCCATGCACCGCCTAAGGACAGCTATCTTATGGATTGCATATGTATCCATGACAACACCAGTCGACTACAGTAGGTACTAATTCTTGTAAAGGCAAGTTCACAATATCTTGCACTGGATGCCACGCAGATGTTAGAACAGACTAGAGTTCTGTTTGTCATTGCAAAATTAACACAATATCACACAGTTATCGCAACATTAGCACAAATGTGACCCATTGTCATCACCGAATGAATCGCATCATAGTGAGATCAACACAGCATTAATGCTTGGCACACAGCACAGCAACCTTTAGGCCAGACAAAGACAAGGCACTTACGTTCTCCGAACATGTGGTGGCTTCAGCTTGACCCCTTTGCACCCGTCAGCTACACAAAGAATATTAGCTCATAGATATGTGTGTGTACATCTATTATATACATGTACATGTATATAGGTTCTTTCTTGCTGTTAGTTACCACGATGCAATACCATAATGAAGTATAGGAAGATATATATATTTATTATTACTGAGCATTTATTTAAATTTTAAGACTAGAAACATTTTATGACAAGAAGATTACGAGCATGTCATGCCTGGCATCACAAGCATGCTCTCACATGCAGCTGTCTTCCGCTCCTGTTCTGTCTCGCTGACATCCTCTTGTGGTGGGCCAACTAAACAAGGTCTGGCGAGTATTTTCTTCTTCCACTCATGCATAGTGCCTAACTCTCGTCTTCCTCAGAAACGCAGAGAGGACTCTTGAGCTCTTCCTCTGCATGTGCCCAATGATAGTCCCATTCTTACCACCACTACAGCATACCTGTCTCTACCATTATTGCTGTCACACACCAACTATGCTGCCCATACAGACTTGTTCGTGTGGTGGCCTCAAACAGCAAGGCTGGACACACTCATCCCTAGCAGCCTCTCCTCCAGCTCTGTACAACCCTCCACACAGCAAGGCTTGGCACACTCATCCCTAGCAGCCTCTCCTCCAGCTGTGCCAGCACTGCATAGCCTCTCACACAGCAAGGCTACACACACTCATCCCTAGCAGCCTCTACTCCAGCTGTGCCAGCACTGTACAGCCTCTCCCACAGCAAGGCTGGACACACTCATCCCTAGCAGCTTCTCCTCCAGCTCTGTGCCAGCACTGTACAGCCTCTCACACAGCAAGGCTGGACACACTCATCCCTAGCAGCCTCTCCTCCAGCTGTATCACACTGCACAGCCTCTCACACAGCAAGGCTGGACACACTCATCCCTAGCAGCTTCTCCTCCAGCTGTGCCAGCACTGTACAGCCTCTCACACAGCAAGGCTGGGCACATTCATCCCTAGCAGCCTCTCCTCCAGCTCTGCCAGCACTGTACAGCCTCTCACACAGCAAGGCTGGACACACTCACCCCTAGCAGCCTCTTCTCTAGCTGTGCCAGCACTGTACAGCCTCTCACACAGCAAGGCTGGACACACTCATCCCTAGCAGTCTCTAGCTGTGCCAGCACTGTACAGCCTCTCACACATCAAGGCTGGACACACTCATCCCTAGCAGCTTCTCCTCCAGCTGTGCCAGCACTGTACAGCCTCTCACACAGCAAGGCTGGACACACTCATCCCTAGCAGCCTCTCCTCTCCAGCTGTGCCAGCACTGTACAGCCTCTCACACAGCAAGGCTGGGCACATTCATCCCTAGCAGCCTCTCCTCCAGCTGTGCCAGCACTGTACAGCCTCTCACACAGCAAGGCTGGGCACATTCATCCCTAGCAGCCTCTCCTCCAGCTGTGCCAGCACTGTACAGCCTCTCACACAGCAAGGCTGGACACACTCATCCCTAGCAGCCTCTCCTCCAGCTGTGCCAGCACTGTACAGCCTCTCACACAGCAAGGCTGGACACACTCATCCCTAGCAGCCTCTCCTCCAGCTGTGCGAGCCATGGTACTAACTTCTCATATGGCTGTTTAGTTAGATCTCCATAAGGAGCTATTGCCCGGGGGTCTAACATACAGAGGAAGTGCTGTAATGAGATTCATAACCTTATAAACTCTAATCGGTCTTAGTTTATGTACAAAGTTTGTATTTGCCCATTTCCACAGAGCAAGCTGGTGGGAGTGGCATGCAGCTCTATGTTGGTGCAGAGGTGGAAGTTCATGGTGACTAAGCAGCAGCTGCAAGTATCCAATTTTGCTGCAAGTCTAGGGAGGAGCCAAGCAGGACACCTAGGGATGGCCAGGATAGAGAGACAGAATTAGCAAGGCCAGCCAGGAATAACTAGACTTCAACAAACTCTACAGCCAGTTCTCTCTCACTACTGATTGTGGGCCAGTTCTCTCTACTGATTGTGGGCCAGTTCTCTCTACTGATTGTGGGCCAGTTCTCTCTCCTCTGACTATGCAGCCAGTTTCTACTGGTAATATTTTGTTTCAGTCTCATACAGAACATGCAACAAGTTCTCTCAATTGCTTCTCTTCACCAAAATAACTATTTCCTTTTAAACCAATATAGATAAAAAAGTTAGATAGACAGATAGCCAGATAGAGATGGACATAAAGAGGCAGATAGATAGACAAACAGACAGATAAGTAGACAGACAGATAGAGACAGACAGATAGATAGAAAGACAGACAGATAGAGACAAACATACAGACAGATAGACAAACAACAGACAGATAGATAGATAGATAATCACAAATATAGTATGTGGTAAGTATGTGGCAATACAAGCTATTCCTTCCAACTGTGTCTGCCTAGTGAGGGCTCATTATATTCAATAATAATAAGCATTGAGTCATAGCTACGCTAGTGTTGCCCACTTCACGCCACATGGTGTTGCGAGAACTTACCACCACTAGGGGTTCTCTTCGTTATCTTCGGGTGCTTCTTGAACTTTACAAAGTAATACGCCTCATATTCCTGCAAATATATTAACGCCATACGTAGTCAGTCATGCACATTCGGCACTCTCATACCCACGGCTATCCTATCACTCCTACATGTAGACAGCTCGAGGATGAAACACTCAGGTACTAGAAACACACAAGTACCACCATGGCTAGCAAAACGATTTAAAAAAAAGTGTGGTCAAACAGAACACACACACACACACACACACACCACACACATACACCACACACACACACACTCACACACAAGGAATACATGTAATTCAATAGAAGATGATTACAAATATAGAACTTCCATATTGATTGGGAAATGTATTTAAATGGCTTTGGATGGATTCTGAAAAAAATTCCGATTTTGAAATCGGTTTCCATACGGTGGCTTTCAATCACATCACCTGATGTACACAACTGTTACCTGAAGGATTGTCGTCAAGTCAACATTGTCACAGACGTCATACTTGCTGAGGGATGGTCCGGCCTCCACGCTGAATGCACGAGCGGTGTCCAGGAACCTGAATCATTCAATATTGTCTACTTAATTCAAGGAGCTGCAGCATGCTGTCACACACTGTGTCCGTATACTTAGTCAAATCCTGAAAAGAAGTTACCAAAAAAATTTAAAAAATCAAGCGACCTCTGTCCGACCTTGTCAATTGTACCCCTCTGTGTTGGTGATTGCGGGGTTTCCTGCTTGGCTCCTCTTCTTCCTAGACTTGCAGCAAAATTGGTTGCTATAGCTTGATCACCATAAGCTTCCATCACTGCATCAACAGAAAGCTCCATTCCACTTCCAACAGCATTCCGTGGTGGCCCATCTCTAAAAGCAATAAGCAAACTACAAACTTTGCTGGAATACCATGATCTTTATATTAGATCTAGAGTTTATAGGGTTGTTGCTTTATCTCACTCCTGTGGTATACTAGACGCCCGTGTGGTAGCCCGCACTTCAAACAAGAGGTACTGAGTGAGCCACATACTAGAAAATAAAAAATAAAAAATGGCTGTCTCTGCGATGACCAACACACTACCTTGTGTGTGCGCTGTGAAACCTGTCTCAATTGATGTTCGTACCCAATTGATGTTCGTACCATAAATTTCAGATATAGCACCAGAAAAAAATGGCTAGAGCATCTAGTCGTAACATTGAGAGTTCATATTGAGGTCATTGTAATTTCGTAATGTCCACTGAGAGTTTGTTGTGAGCGAGTTTATTTGTGTGTGTGAGTTTATTCTAGGATCTAGGATGCTTACAAAATAATTGGATGATATTTTTTTGAAATATTCTCTTGACATTACGTTTCGAGGAATAATGGGTTTTTTGTTTTTGTTTTGTTTTGTTTGGTTTGCAAGGTGAAAATCTGTTGTAAGAACCGCTAGGACAAGTGGCAGCTTCCAAACAAGGATTGGAAGTGTTGTTCAGAGGTTTTTAAAATCCCTGAACTTGCTAAAAAAAAACGATTTAAAAAAAAATGAATTAGTGACATCCTGCACTACTGATCATTATTATTAAGTGGTACTATATTGAGAAAGGATGACACTGAGTGACACTTCAATTACAGTTGTTCTATTTATCCATGTTCAAATCCATGTTACATACCTGTGTACCTGTGTAGTGGGACATTTACCTTTAATACTATTCATAGACAGGTCCATGCATCCTAGCTGCAAATTCAAACTCTATACAGTAGCACAAGTCTCTGAGTGCTAAATTTTGTCCTCACCCTTCATCTTGCAGATAATGAAAAATCAAGACCAGCAAATCCCTCCTTCTCTGTTCCAACTTAAACTCTTCCTACAGCGCATGAGTAAAAATAAAATAAAAAATCGGTGAAAAAAAAATCTGCTAGAGGTACTTACAGACGCCCTAGCTTCATTGGAAACTTTCAGTTGGACATAGCTGAGATCTGCAGACATCACAGGTGTTGCAGATACTTGGTAAAGGTCGTAAAAGATTAAACCTAAACTCAGTGAATTAGTAAAAGGGAGTGGTTTAAGTGCCTCGCCCAACCCACGAGATCGGGAGAGCACACTTCCAAAAGCAGGTGCAGATGATACAGGGGAAATTGGATTCAGGAGTTCTTGTTTCGTTCTAGGAGGTGGTCCCTTTCTTTTATACGGGAGAAGTGTCAATTGTTTGTAGACCAATTCACTCAGTTGGTAGAGTGGCTTGAAAACGTACAGGTAAGCTTGAATTGAAAATATGTCGTACATGTTCGAGTGTTTATCTAGTTGTGATATAGCTAGCCAGTACTATGGTAGGGCGTACTCTGTGACAGTGTTCTTGATAATGCATGCAAGAAAGTCAAGGGGGTGCTTCATAATGTACCACACTTAGTTGACCATTTCATGGTTGGGTCCAGTAATGAACAAGCTCTCTGAGCAGATGTAGTACATCTTTATTCAACAACATGAGTTTTATTACTGCATCAGGTTATGCTACTAGGACTTGTCTGGTTGGCTTTTCGAGTGCCTGCCATGCCCATAGTTAAAAAAATTCAGGAACGTCCAATGCAAATTGTGTTTACCTCCCCACCTGCCTGACAATTACTAAAAAAGGTGAAGTAAATTCTTTAAGTACCACAATCTAATTATTTATATATAGCCTCTTATTTTTGCATGGCCACACCATCTGAAAATATGCCCAAACATGTCAGCAAGTTAGTGTTAACATGAACTTGGCTTGAGGACTGCACTATTGTAATATAGCGTGCGTTCATAGCCGGGTCAATGGTCAGTCAGCAGCACAGTGTGCCTCAGGTTGTACACATGCCCTCATTAGAAGGAAGATGTGCTTGATGGTCAGCTGTGCGCATCAATAACAACACGCTTAGCTCTGTCTTGGTGATGACTTATGTATGGCTAGCTGTCGTGGAATCGATTCTGATATCCAGCCGCACCAGGGGTGGGGCCTCAACAACCTTTGGTCTGAACCAGCATTGTTTGGATGCTCGACAAAGTCGGCTTAGGCATTTTTTCTTTGTGCCAGGGGCTCAGCAAAGCATGTTCGCTCATGCCCAACCACCTCCAGTGGATATGATAGGAGTCCTGTGTGCCAGGGGCTCAGCAAAGCATGTTCTCTCATGCCAAACCACCTCCAGTAGGTATGATAGGAGTCCTGTGTGCCAGGGGCTCAGCAAAGCATGTTCTCTCATGCCCAACCACCTCCAGTAGGTATGATAGGAGTCCTGTGTGCCAGGGCCTCAGTAAAGCAAGTTCGCTCGTGCCCAACCACCTCCAGTAGGTATGATAGGATTCCTGTGTGCCAGGGGCTCAGCAAAGTAAGTTCGCTCGTGCCCAACCACCTCCAGTAGGTATGATAGGAGTCCTGTGTGCCAGGGGCTCAGCAAAGCAAGTTCGCTCGTGCCCAACCACTATAGAAATGTTATCTTCCCTCTCCTGTTTCACCAATGGTTGATCACCTCGAGTAATTTTTGTTCAATGCATTTTTTAAATTTTTTATAGGTTTGTAGTTGTTGTTATTGTTGTTGTTGTTCATTGCTGCCACAACTGTCAGGTGCAAAGCGTGTGACAAGATGAGGGCTCGTCGTGTACACATGGTGGATAGCTAACTTTGTCGTAGCCTCTCATGTTGATGTCGAATGATTCAAGTTGAATATTATCAGGAAATATTTTTTGACCCGAGTGGGAAGGCATCTAGGTGGGCTTAGTAAGCCCCTCCCCTAGTCTGCTCTGTGGTGGGTGTGCAACAAGCCACAACCTTCCCTGGGACGTCCCTGGTGAGGGTGACTGACTATACAGCGTAGATCCCAGAAACAGTGCTAGTGCTGTGTGGGTGGTATTCTAGGCCTAGGACCAGGATTAAGGCTTGGGATATTCTAGGACTGAGGCTGTGGCCATGTCAACCGGTCAAGGCCAGCGATATTCTAGGGCTTGGACTTGAGCTAACGACATCCGAGAGGATAGTCAGTCCCAGAGTGTCCTGCGATGTCCTAGGAAAGGCTATAGCAGTCCCGGACATCCCTCACAAACACACCAGTGCCTACAGACCTGGGACTAGGAAAGGCTATAGCAGTCCCGGACATCCCTCACAAACACACCAGTGCCTACAGACCTGGGACACTAGGAAAGGCTATAGCAGTCACGAACATCCCTCACAAACACACCAGTGCCTACAGATCTGGGACTAGGAAAGGCTATAGCAGTCCCGGACATCCCTCACAAACACACCAGTGCCTACAGACCTGGGACACTAGGAAAGGCTATAGCAGTCACAGACATCCCTCACAAACACACCAGTGCCTACATACCTGGGACTAGGAAAGGCTATAGCAGTCCCGAACATCCCTCACAAACACACCAGTGCCTACAGACCTGGGACTAGGAAAGGCTATAGCAGTTCCGGACATCCCTCACAAACACACCAGTGCCTACAGACCTGGGACTAGGAAAGGCTATAGCAGTCCCGGACATCCCTCACAAACACACCAGTGCCTACAGACCTGGGACTAGGAAAGGCTATAGCAGTCCCGGACATCCCTCACAAACACACTAGTGCCTACAGACCTGGGACACTAGGAAAGGCTATAGCAGTCCCGGACATCCCTCACAAACACACTAGTGCCTACAGACCTGGGACACTAGGAAAGGCTATAGCAGTCCCGGACATCCCTCACGAACACACCAGTGCCTACAGACCTGGGACTAGGAAAGGCTATAGCAGTCCCTCACATCCCTCACAAACACACCAGTGCCTACAGACCTGGGACTAGGAAAGGCTATAGCAGTCCCAGACATCCCTCACAAACACACTTAGGCTAATCTCATAGTGCTGGGTGATGGCAGATAGGCTAATCTCATAGTGCTGGGTGATGGCAGGTAGGCTAATCTCATAGTGCTGGGTGATGGCAGGTAGGCCAACTCTCATAGTGCTGGGTGATGGCAGGTAGGCTAATCTCATAGTGCTGGGTGATGGCAGGTAGGCTAATCTCATAGTGCTGGGTGATGGCAGGTAGGCTAATCTCATAGTGCTGGGTGATGGCAGGTAGGCTAATCTCATAGTGCTGGGTGATGCAGGTAGGCTAATCTCACATAGTGCAGGTAGGCTAATCTCACAGTGCTGGGCGATGGCAGGTAGGCCACAAATTAAATTGAGAGTGAATAGGTTAAAATAACTACCACATTTCCTGAAGGTTTGTGTGAGAACTGTTCATTTTGACCAGTGGACTATGCCACGAGGGGAGCGAAGGCACGCCCTACTTCACTGAGCACCTGCAGAGTGAAGATGGCACACGTGTCTGCCATACTTCACTGACCTGCAGAGCGAAGATGGCGCATGTGTCTGCCATACTTCACTGAGCGCCTGCAGAGTGAAGATGGCACATGTGTCTGCCTTACTTCACCTGCAGAGTGAAGATGGCACACGTGCCTGCCATACTTCACTGAGCACCTGCAGAGTGAAGATGGTGCACATGTCTGCCCTACTTCACTGAGCACCTGCAGAGTGAATATGGCGCACGTGTTTATCCTACTTCACTGAGCACCTGCAGAGTGAAGTTGGCGCACATGTCTGCCCTACTTCACTGACCTGCAGAGTGAAGAGGGCTTGTGGGTCTTCATTCAGACCAAATGGCCAGTGCACAATTTGTTGGGTATATTAATCATCAAATAAGGATTAGTGTGCGATCAAATTTGATGAATGTGCGAGTTATTTCAGGAGCTTGGGAGTGAACTATTTGAGGGTGCAAAGGGTTGGAGAAAATACAGTATGCGTACAATACAAGCTCTAACTAACTTCATTAGGACACCAACTAACTTTGATATTTACTTTGATAGGACAAACAAGTAACTTTGATAGAGTACACATTTACTTTGATAGGAACAAAACTAACTTTGATAGGACCATGTAGCTCACCTTGATGGGGTACACCACTGCCTCTTTCACCAGCCTCTTGGCATGCTCCAGACCGATGATGTCATTCCAGTGGACATCAGGATCTTGCAGATAAATGTCCTGTGATTGCCCACCACAACACAAATAAAGCACACCACATCAAGACAATGATACATACTCGTGAAATGACAGCAGCCAGCTCTCTCATCTCAATGTTGTAGCCAGCCAAGCCTGCGACTGGCTTCAGCAGACAGGCTTCCTGCAGGGAACAACAGAGAGAGGTGCTAATGCAGTTTCTTAATTCCCACACCATTACCATGACAACATGGGAGGCCTCACAGCACAATATGAAACACCAGATTGATAAGACTTTGCCATTTTCACTCCTTAAAAATGACAATATCTACATGCGTCTGAATTAGTTTTAATAGTCATCCGTCAGAGTAACTATCTAACTATCTATGCATTCACTGTAAGTTAAGTTAATCCATAAAAAATATGAACGGGTCATCCACCTTACACAATGCGGGCTTATGTAAATCAGGTAATGGTCATCATAGTGAAGAGAACGGTCTAGGCAGCAGATTCCATGCTAGACTGGCCTGGCTGCACTGTATGCATGTGATAACAGGCTGAATGGTTAATAGTTGAGGTGTACCCTTACCAGATAGCAGAACAATCCAGCCTGAAACAGGACAAACAAACCAAGACCCCGCAAACCCAACCCCCTATAGGCCCTCATACAAATATATATATATGTATACCTATATTATATAAATTTTCTGCACAGGTGAGAACAGACTGCATGGCTGACAGGAAAGGATGATGGACAAAGTTACTCGGATCATCAACATGCTCCAACTTTCTTCTTTCTCTTCACTTGCCACTCGATTCATAGGCAAATGAAGCGAGCCCTCGTGGGAGTTGGATGCTGCATTTCTGCGCATAGCGTAGCTATCTATGTACGTATGTATTGTTAGGTTAGTTCTGGTGTTACACTGAGTAACATCTTGTAAGTGGCTGCTTGACTATAAAAGCATACAAATATATGAAACGAGACAATAAATTCTCAATAAACTCTCAGTTGACATACATGTACATGTAATAACATTAGAATCACCTTCTCAATAATCAACTTCAAATTGTATTCATTCGACGTTTCGACTAGATGCTCTAGCCTTATCAGAAGTATTAAAACAATATTTAACAGACATGTATTAATCAAAGGAAGAAATGAATCAAGAATTTACCAATGTGGGCCACAAACATTTAACAATCCTTTACCTAGCAATATAATGGAGACCATATTATAATACTGCTTTAAAAAAAAATTTGAGCTCATTATTAAAGGGTCATGTGTTGTCTCTGGTTAATTCTGGCTTCATTTCTTCCTTGATAAATATGTATATTTTGTTTTTAATAAGCATGTTGTGTCTACAAGAAGTTATTCCGTGTTACACCAGAACTAACCTACCAATACATGCACAGATAGATAGATAGATAGATAGATATGCCATGCAATAAATATATAATAGTGCTATGGTTATTAGGAGGTGAGGCTGTGTGATGTGTGCCTCACCATGCACGAGCTGGACTAGAGATAATCTGTATCCCTCCCTAAACCTCGCCTAATAAGGAATTGATCACTTACAAACACGTCAATCACATACAACATACAAATGCATTTTTCAATTATGTCAAATGGGGAGTGGCCTGACAGAGCGACGTCATAGCCCTAGCCCTAGCCATAATGTTCACAGGACAAACACGAGCACGCGCAGCACCTTACTCTACCAGATACGGATCTGTAGGGCAGGATACGAGATATATCTGCCCAATTATTAGCCAATCAAATGACGAGGAATGACTTGCTGGCGTGGTAAAAGTATGTACATGTATATAATGTATCGTGTACACAAAAGAGGTATACTAACTCACATGGTTGGGGGCAGCATTGGTTGGATCGTGGATGGCATTATTTAGCAATGCCCTTGCATCGGTCACCAGCCTGGCACCCTTCTTACCTCTGCCTCCCCTTCCATCATCATCTCCTCCACCTCTGTCCTTTTGATGTGTGTGTTTCCCCTCTTTGATGGCACTCCCGGTTAGTCTGAGCTCCTCAAATGCCTGCAGTAGATTAGCATCAGGGGGAGGGACAGGGCAAGGGAAAGGGGAGTGGCAAGGGGAGTGGCAAGGGGAGGAGCCAGGGGGTGGCAAGGGAGGAGTGCAGCAGGGTTGGGGGAAGTAGGGGAGAAGCAGGGTCGGGAGAAGTAGGGAGTGGAATATAGCAGGCAATTGGTATAGGGGAAGCTAATGAAAACTGCACAACATACACACACACTCTCTCTCTCTCTCTCTGTGTGTGTGTGTGAACTACATAATAATACAAACCAAAAAATTTGCACACACACACATGGCCATCCACAAGTCTAGTACAGCACTAGTTTGACACCATTATGAGGGTCAAGGACTAACTAAACACTTGAATAAACAACAACAACAACAACAACAACAAAATAAGCAATAATAATAATAATAATAAATAAATACGACTTTCTTTAAGTTGATTATTGAGAAAGTTATTATATTCCACTATATATGTCAACTGAGAGTTCTTTTTAAGATGCACAAAGAAATGAATGATGAATGAATAGGCAGGTAAAAATAAATAATAAAATAGCCATGTATGCACAGTGGCGTAGCTACACCAGGGCCAGGGCACGGGCACATGCACACTGCCAACTTGCTGGGTGCACTGCCAACTAACTGGCTCCTTGTATAAATCACTCTGGTGGTACAAATACTAACTACAGACCATGGTGGGCACCAATTAGGTTAAATAACATGGTGTGCACTATTTAGAAGTTTATCTAGGAGTGCGTTATCTAGAATCTTCAAAGACATGCTAACTGTTTGACTCGAGCAACGAGTGCTTGGCACACATATGCAATCAGTAAAGAAGGTGGGAACATAATTGCTAATTCTTTACACTCGTTAAAGAATCAACAGATTCGTAAGAACAGACATTATCTTTCGAGTGTGATTGTAATCCTTCTGTGTGCTTGCCTTGAAGTTGCCTTACGGGGCACGATGAATCTAGCACTTCCCTAAGCAGAAGTAATTTTCATGAGATATGTAGTCTTCTTGCCAACCATGATACAATTATTAAGGAGAGACTTGAAAGTGGCCCACATAATGCTACTTAAATCTCTCCTGAAATACAGAATATACTTTAAAAAATCGTGGTTGACATGATGAGAAACTCGTTGCTGGAGGTGGCAAAGGGCGGGCTATTTTTCACTTCATATCAAAAGCTGCGAGCAGAGGAGCAGCTGGCTGTGATTCTGAAGAGGAGTGTGAGGCGTATTACATGAAAGATTTTTTAATATTTGTTGGAGGGTACAAGTTTGACAGCTGAGAGTTTAACATCTTACTTATTGTCTGTCCTGAATACCTACCAACTGTAGCCTGCCTGTGTTGTCCACGGATACAATGCTTGTGAGTGGAAATATTTCTGGCATGCAACAGAAAGTGAGAGAAGAAGTTGCACCAGATGCCCTAGCCCTACAGATGCCCTAGCCCTAGCCCTACAGATGCTGTGTACGTTCATTGTTATGCACACACTCTTAACTGGTTGAAGAGGGTTCAGGGTTCAGGTTGCTCATGACTTTTTCTGTGTTTGTATCTACAACCATATGTGCGGCACATGCAATCTTTCTAGTAAATCAGAAATAATTGCGTCCAGAAAAGCTGATTCATCAGCTACAAACACACTGGGCATGGCCACAAAGTGCTGTATTTGCTGCAACTGTGACTCGGCTATTGCAACTTGGAAGAGACGGTTTTGAACAAGCAAAAGTTGTTGAGTCAAATGGTCTTCTCCTTCACATCAAGATCTTCCAATTCCCACTCCTTATCATATTTGGTAGGATGCTGACCTACCACTAAAGAGTTGGTCCAATCTGACCTCCCACTAAAGAGTTGGTCCAATCTGACCTCCCACTAAAGAGTTGGTCCAATCTGACCTACCACTAAAGAGTTGGTCCAATCTGACCTCCCACTAAAGAGTTGGTCCAATCTGACCTACCACTAAAGAGTTGGTCCAATCTGACCTACCACTAAAGAGTTGGTCCAATCTGGCCTACCACTAAAGAGTTGGTCCAATCTGACCTACCACTAAAGAGTTGGTCCAATCTGACCTCCCACTAAAGAGTTGGTCCAATCTGACCTCCCACTAAAGAGTTGGTCCAATCTGACCTCCCACTAAAGAGTTGGTCCAATCTGACCTACCACTAAAGAGTTGGTCCAATCTGGCCTACCACTAAAGAGTTGGCAATCTGACCTACCACTAAAGAGTTGGTCCAATCTGACCTCCCACTAAAGAGTTGGTCCAATCTGACCTCCCACTAAAGAGTTGGTCCAATCTGACCTACCACTAAAGAGTTGGTCCAATCTGACCTCCCACTAAAGAGTTGGTCCAATCTGACCTCCCACTAAAGAGTTGGTCCAATCTGACCTACCACTAAAGAGTTGGTCAAATCTGGCCTACCACTAAAGAGTTGGTCCAATCTGACCTACCACTAAAGAGTTGGTCCAATCTGACCTCCCACTAAAGAGTTGGTCCAATCTGACCTACCACTAAAGAGTTGGTCCAATCTGACCTACCACTAAAGAGTTGGTCCAATCTGACCTACCACTAAAGATTTGGTCCAATCTGACCTACCACTAAAGAGTTGGGGTCCAATTGCCTACAAAGTGCCTAAGTTAATGTTACTAACGCAGGGGATCTGGTTTCTGCTGCCGTGTCAACTCTTGAGATGTCCTGTATGGATGCTGAGTGGGACAAAGTATGTACTGCTATGCTGAACAAGTGGCAGGTGTTAAGCAGGTCAATACGAATCCTCGCCCACTCAGGCAGAGACAGTTTCCTCAACATCCACAGAATAATACTGTCACTGCTATTACTACTGCATCACGTGCTATTACTACTGCATCACGTGATACTACTACTGCATCACGTGCTATTACTACTGCATCACGTGCTATTACTACTGCATCACGTGCTACTACTACTGCATCACGTGCTATTACTACTGCATCACGTGCTACTACTACTGCATCACGTGCTACTACTACTACTGCATCACGTGCTACTACTACTACTGCATCACGTGCTATTACTAACTGCATCACGTGCTATTACTACTGCATCACGTGCTATTACTACTGCATCACGTGCTATTACTACTGGACCACGTGCTATTACTACTGCATCACGTGCTATTACTACTGCATCACGTGCTATTACTACTGGACCACGTGCTATTACTAACTGCATCACGTGCTATTACTACTGCATCACGTGCTATTACTACTGCATCATGTGCTATTACTACTGGACCATGTGCTATTACTACTGCATCACGTGCTACTACTACTGCATCACGTGCTATTACTACTGCATCACGTGCTATTACTACTGCATCACGTGCTATTACTACTGCATCACGTGATATTACTACTGCATCACATGCTATTACTCCTGCATCACGTGCTACTACTACTATATCACGTGCTACTAGTACTGGATTGGTGATTCTCTCAACAAGCATGGAGTACAAGAGCAATCTCTACTTCCTGTGATAGATTCATTCCTTGCAGAACTGAATCGATGATTTAGCCAAAAAACCCATTGATCTCACGCGATCTATTTCATCACTATTTCATCACTGTGCCCTGAGTCAGCCTCTTTTGGAGAAGCTCTTGGCCTGAATCTCTAGGAAGCATGAATGATCTGAAGTATGACTCACCCTGCATGGAATCTACTTGAGCACTTCGTACTGTGTGGTGAACAGTGAAATGACAACTCTAGAAGATGTTTTTCAAGAAGTTCTACCTCTGAAGGCAGCTTTCCCTACCCTTGTCAAAGCTATCCAGTTTGCAATGACAATTTGTATTAGCACAGCACCGTGTTCTCTGCACCCAAGCAGATTAAAATGTACTTGAGGTCAACCACGACTGAACAATGACTCAGTGATCTGGCAGTTTTTTTTTATTGAGAAGGAACTTCCTATGGAACTATATTTGGAAAGTGTCATAAATAATTATGCAGCAAAGGACACAGAACTAGATGATCATAACTAGAATGCGCTAAATTAAGTGGGTGTGGCTAATTAAAAAAGTAGGCGTGAGCAGGCCATGCCCTACCATCCTTTCCTTCCTGGCTATACTGTGCATGCATGTCCATGGTACAGTTCAGCACAGAGACTAAACTCCATGCCTTAGAAACATCTGTGAAGACATGGCTTCAGGATAAACATTCACCCTCAAGCATTCCCTGCATGCATGTCCATGGTACAGTTCAGCACAGAGACTAAACTCCATGCCTTAGAAACATCTGTGAAGACATGGCTTCAGGATAAACATTCACCCTCAAGCATTCCGCCACTTACTGTGTCACATAGGATTTGCACTGACACTGACCTTGCCGGACTCTGTGGCTGCCGAACTGGATTTTCCCTTGTCCTTCTTTCCCGTGGATGACATGCCCCCTTCCTGATCATTGGCCACTCCCCAAACCATCCCTCCCCTTCTACCAGCAGGCAGGTCCGGGAGAGAAACGACACTATTCTTGGAGGTCGAGATAGAAGTGGGACCACTAAAAGTAAGCGATAAGAAAGAATAAGGTATGCCACATGTTCCCACAAGTTAGACCCACGGAGGTCTCTGCTCGCTACAATATGAAGAGAACCCTCACACTTGGCATGTGTGGGCACTGAGGTGCTGGTGCGGTGAGGTGCTGGTGCGGTGAGGTGCTGGTGCGGTGAGGTGCTGGTGCGGTGAGGTGCTGGTGCGGTGAGGTGCTGGTGCGGTGAGGTGCTGGTGCGGTGAGGTGCTGGTGCGGTGAGGTGCTGGTGCGGTGAGGTGCTGGTGCGGTGAGGTGCTGGTGCGGTGAGGTGCTGGTGCGGTGAGGTGCTGGTGCGGTGAGGTGCTGGTGCGGTGAGGTGCTGGTGCGGTGAGGTGCTGGTGCGGTGAGGTGCTGGTGCGGTGAGGTGCTGGTGCGGTGAGGTGCTGGTGCGGTGAGGTGCTGGTGCGGTGAGGTGCTGGTGCGGTGAGGTGCTGGTGCAGTGAGGTGCTGGTGCAGTGAGGTGCTGGTGCAGTGAGGTGCTGGTGCAGTGAGGTGCTGGTGCAGTGAGGTGCTGGTGCAGTGAGGTGCTGGTGCAGTGAGGTGCTGGTGCAGTGAGGTGCTGGTGCAGTGAGGTGCTGGTGCAGTGAGGTGCTGGTGCAGTGAGGTGCTGGTGCAGTGAGGTGCTGGTGCAGTGAGGTGCTGGTGCAGTGAGGTGCTGGTGCAGTGAGGTGCTGGTGCAGTGAGGTGCTGGTGCAGTGAGGTGCTGGTGCAGTGAGGTGCTGGTGCAGTGAGGTGCTGGTGCAGTGAGGTGCTGGTGCAGTGAGGTGCTGGTGCAGTGAGGTGCTGGTGCAGTGAGGTGCTGGTGCAGTGAGGTGCTGGTGCAGTGAGGTGCTGGTGCAGTGAGGTGCTGGTGCAGTGAGGTGCTGGTGCAGTGAGGTGCTGGTGCAGTGAGGTGCTGGTGCAGTGAGGTGCTGGTGCAGTGAGGTGCTGGTGCAGATATGATACACACCATGTGCTCATGTGCTAAGAGGGGGGAGTTGAAGTTCCCTGGTAATTAAGGAGGGCCATATCCTGAGGGAAAGTTGTGGACACTTCATCTCTCCTGCACAGTGCATATGGAGGCCAACAAAAATGGACCAAAATGGACCAAAACAGGCAGAACCTGAACCACTACATGTGCAGGCAGAACCTGAACCACTACATGTACAGGCAGAACCTGAACCACTACATGTGCAGGCAGAACCTGAACCACTACATGTGCAGGCAGAACCTGAACCACTACATGTACAGGCAGAACCTGAACCACTACATGTGCAGGCAGAACCTGAACCACTACATGTGCAGGCAGAACCTGAACCACTACATGTGCAGGCAGAACCTGAACCACTACATGTACAGGCAGAACCTGAACCACTACATGTACAGGCAGAACCTGAACCACTACATGTACAGGCAGAACATGAACTACTACATGTGCAGGAAGAACCTGAACCACTACATGTACAGGCAGAACATGAACCACTACATGTACAGGCAGAACCTGAACCACTACATGTACAGGCAGAACCTGAACCACTACATGTACAGGCAGAACCTGAACCACTACATGTGCAGGCAGAACCTGAACCACTACATGTACAGGGCAGAACCTGAACCACTACATGTACAGGGCAGAACCTGAACTACTACATGTACAGGCAGAACCTGAACCACTACATGTATAGGCAGAACCTGAACCACTACATGTACAGGCAGAACCTGAACCACTAGATGTGCATGCAGAACCTGAACCACTACATGTACAGGCAGAAACTGAACCACTACATGTACAGGCAGAACCTGAACCACTACATGTACAGGCAGAACCTGAACCACTATATGTACAGGCAGAACCTGAACCACTACATGTACATGGCAGAACCTGAACCACTACATGTACAGGGCAGAACCTGAACCACTACATGTACAGGCAGAACCTGAACCACTACATGTACAGGCAGAACCTGAACCACTACATGTGCAGGCTGAACCTGAACCACTACATGTACAGGCAGAACCTGAACCACTACATGTACAGGGCAGAACCTGAACCACTACATGTACAGGCAGAACCTGAACCACTACATGTGCAGGCAGAACCTGAACCACTACATGTGCAGGCAGAACCTGAACCACTACATGTACAAGCAGAACCTGAACCACTACATGTACAGGGCAGAACCTGAACCATGCATTGAACAACCGAAAGCAAACCACTAACCACTAGGAAGCTAACACGAGAGCCAACTAGACACAAAAGAAACCAGAATCTAATAATGTACTTGGGGTAGGGGGGTGGGGGCTAAATCTACTCACTCACTGTCCGCCAGATGCTCTAGCCTCCATCAGCCTTCATGATGAAGGCCAGATGCTCTAGCCTTCATCAGCCTTCATGATGAAGGCCAGATTCCCTAGCCTCCATCAGCCTTCATGATGAAGGCCAGGTGTTCTAGCCTCCATCAGCCTTCTTGATGAAGGCCAGGTTCTCTAGCTTCCATCAGCCTTCATGATGAAGGCCAGATGCTCTAGCCTCCATCAGCCTTCATGATGAAGGCCAGGTGCTCTAGCCTCCATCAGCCTTCATGATGAAGGCCAGGTGTTCTAGCCTCCATCAGCCTTCATGATGAAGGCCAGGTGTTCTAGCCTCCATAAGCCTTCTTGATGAAGGCCAGGTGTTCTAGCCTCCATCAGCCTTCATGATGAAGGCCAGGTGCTCTAGCCTCCATCAGCCTTCATGATGAAGGCCAGGTGCTCTAGCCTCCATCAGCCTTCATGATGAAGGCCAGGTGCTCTAGCCTCCATCAGCATTCATGATGAAGGCCAGATTCCCTAGCCTCCATCAGCCTTCATTATGAAGGACAGATGCTCTAGCCTCCATCAGCCTTCATGATGAAGGCCAGATGCCCTAGTCTCCATCAGCCTTCATGATGAAGGCCAGATGCCCTAGTCTCCATCAGCCTTCATGATGAAGGCCAGGTGTTCTAGCCTCCATCAGCCTTCTTGATGAAGGCCAGATGCCCTAGCCTCCATCAGCCTTCATGATGAAGGCCAGATGCTCTAGCCTCCATCAGCCTTCATGATGAAGGCCAGGTGTTCTAGCCTCCATCAGCCTTCTTGATGAAGGCCAGGTGTTCTAGCCTCCATCAGCCTTCTTGATGAAGGCCAGATGCCCTAGCCTCCATCAGCCTTCTTGATGAAGGCCAGATGCTCTAGCCTCCATCAGCCTTCTTGATGAAGGCCAGATGCTCTAGCCTCCATCACCCTTCCTGATGAAGGCCAGATGCTCTAGCCTCCATCAGCCTTCATGATGAAGGCCAGATGCTCTAGCCTCCATCAGCCTTCATGATGAAGGCCAGGTGCTCTAGCCTCCATCAGCCTTCATGATGAAGGCCAGGTGCTCTAGCCTCCATCAGCCTTCATGATGAAGGCCAGGTGCTCTAGCCTCCATCAGCCTTCATGATGAAGGCCAGATGCTCTAGCCTCCATCAGCCTTCATGATGAAGGCCAGATTCCCTAGCCTCCATCAGCCTTCATGATGAAGGCCAGATTCCCTAGCCTCCATCAGCCTTCATGATGAAGGCCAGGTGCTCTAGCCTCCATCAGCCTTCATGATGAAGGCCAGATGCTCTAGCCTCCATCAGCCTTCATGATGAAGGCCAGGTGCTCTAGCCTCCATCAGCCTTCATGATGAAGGCCAGGTTCTCTAGCTTCCATCAGCCTTCATGATGAAGGCCAGATGCTCTAGCCTCCATCAGCCTTCATGATGAAGGCCAGATGCTCTAGCCTCCATCAGCATCCATGATGAAGGCCAGGTGCTCTAGCCTCCATCAGCCTTCATGATGAAGGCCAGGTGCTCTAGCCTCCATCACCCTTCATGATGAAGGCCAGATGCTCTAGCCTCCATCAGCCTTCATGATGAAGGCCAGATTCCCTAGCCTCCATCAGCCTTCATGATGAAGGCCAGATTCCCTAGCCTCCATCAGCCTTCATGATGAAGGCCAGGTTCTCTAGCCTCCATCAGCCTTCATGATGAAGGCCAGATGCTCTAGCCTCCATCAGCCTTCATGATGAAGGCCAGGTGTTCTAGCCTCCATCAGCCTTCATGATGAAGGCCAGGTGCTCTAGCCTCCATCACCCTTCATGATGAAGGCCAGATGCTCTAGCCTCCATCAGCCTTCATGATGAAGGCCAGATTCCCTAGCCTCCATCAGCCTTCATGATGAAGGCCAGATTCCCTAGCCTCCATCAGCCTTCATGATGAAGGCCAGATACTCTAGCCTCCATCAGCCTTCATGATGAAGGCCAGATGCCCTAGTCTCCATCAGCCTTCAAGGCTGGAGCATCTCTTGTTCGAGGAGCTTATTGAAGCAGACGAGGACCTTTCCCTACCTCTGGCAGGTCTCAGCTAAAGGCTATAAGAATTCGAGGTTAAAGAGCTGCCTGGAAGGAAGTGGCCATCCGGGTCAGTCTCGAGCTTGCTATTACCAGCTTTGAAAATATTTCAGCTGGTGGTGCAGCTATTTGTCTTTTATGGATTGCATATTTACAATCCATGCTAGAGCAATGTCTTTCTAGGCTGAAGGTATCAGTGTTGTCAAGGGCAACCCTCTCTACTCATCGTGAGGTAGCTGAAATGGCAATCACAGTCAGATAGCCTCCAGATTATGATTCTCTCATTGCCGGTGGCAAAGGAAATAGACCACACCCACTTCCTTTTCCTCTTTCTACACATTTTTAATAAAAATATAATTAATTAAAGGTCTTAGCAGGATGATAATGAAAAGTAAACAAGGAAATAAAAATGGTACTAATATAGTACTAATAAAATAATGAGAGATAATTAAGTGGGACGATAGCAAACATTTAAACTAATTAGAAGAAGAAGCCGGATTAGAAGACAGACTCGCAGATTAACTGCAGCAATAGAAAAGGATGACTTTGAACAAAGGGAGAGGGGAATGGTGAGTTTTTGGGTTAGGCTGAGGATGGGAGGGTGAAATGGGATGAGCATCAACTTCTGTCTTTTCCGACGAGAGAGAAATAGAACTGGTTTAGTAAGGTGTAGTTCCTTATCATTGCCAGACCAGCTCACAGAGCATGTCTGTGCTGCAAGGCGGTGAACTGCTTCCAATTTTCTTAAGAGTGTGACTGCAGAAGATCCCAGATTGCACAACAGTAAGGGGAGACAATAGCATATAAAATTTATTTTTTAATTTTTACTTGTGGTTACCACTTTAGAGCTCCGTAGATTCTGCAAACTTCTTGGTATGGACCTGATATATAGCTCAAAAGATAGGTCTCTCTGTGTGCTCTCTTTTGATACTAAAATATTTTTCATAGGTATAACTATAGGCAAGTTACTAGACTTAAAGTGGAGGGACCTCAATACCTGAAACCTCCACATAAATATCTCCAGATTGCAAAGTGCTAATTAGCACCAGTGGCTAAAGGAAGCTCTACTCTATGCAATGACTGTTTTCATTAGGCGTTAAAATGTAAGTACGTGGTCAAGCGCATGGGTGGAACCCACATGCTTGACCACGTTTGCATAGAGAGCTTCAATCTGAGGTCCCTCCACTTTAGGTCTAGTACCTTGCCTATAGTTATACCTATGAAAAATATTTTAGTATAAAAAGAGAGCACACAGAGAGACCTATCTTTTGAGCTATATAACAAGTCCATACCATGAAGTTTGCAGAATCTACGGAGCTCTAAAGTGGTAACCACAAGTTAAAAAAAAAAAATAATAAAAATGCCATTGTCCCCCCTTTTTAAGGGGATTATAAGATTGCAGAGGTATGACTAACTCAACAGTCAAGAATGTCGGGGAAACTCTGTATAGTAAGCCAGAGAGTGCTTCCTAGCCTTACT
The DNA here is from genome assembly GCA_028752905.1 of Cladorhizidae sp. MBARI D1340-BT2. Classification (NCBI taxonomy): domain Eukaryota; kingdom Metazoa; phylum Porifera; class Demospongiae; order Poecilosclerida; family Cladorhizidae; species Cladorhizidae sp. MBARI D1340-BT2. Next base: position 19,126,564 of record JAQNBH010000009.1, read on the forward strand.
GCAAGTTTTATGAAGATGCAAATTCCATTTGAGATCATTAGTAATGGTGACTGAGAAAAGATGTAGATGTTTCTTCTGCTTGAAATTAAGAAATATTTGTGTGGGTGGGAATCACTCATGGGAAAGAACAACAGTTAAACCAGCTCAGACAGTCCAAGAAGACATCATGGAACCATCGGCTTGGAGGGGGTTGATGTCACTCGGGTTAGAGATGGTCTATATAATGAACAATATACACACACACTTAACTAGTTGAGGCATTTGTGACAAAGCTAAGGTGCAAAGGTTGTTTGGGGAAATGGTAAAAAGGAGAGATCTTTGAATATATACATAATATTATATATTATATATGTATACAGCTATGTATATATATTATTTAAGTATACAGCTATGTATATATATTATATATGTATATAGCTAGCCTATGTATTATATATGTATATAGCTATGTATATTATATATGTATATAGATATGTATATAGCTATGTATTATAAATGCATATATGTATACAGCTATGCATTATATATGTGTATAACTGTATATGTATAGAGCTATGTATATATTATGTATTATGTGTATACAGCTATGTATTATATATGTATATATGATGTGTATACAGCTATGTGTATATAGCATATATGTATATAGCTATATGTATATATGGTATGTGTATATAGCAATGAATTATGTAACTATGTATTATGTGTATATGGTATGTTGTATATATATGTGTATATAGCTATGTATTATATGCTATGTATTATATATGTACATATGATATGTGTATATAGCTATGTATTATATGTGTATATAGCTATGCATTATATGTGTATATAGCTATGTAGTATAATGTGTATATAGCTATGTATTATATGTGTATATAGCTATGTATTATGTGTATATAGTTATGTATTATGTGTATATAGCTATGTATTATGTGTATATAGCTATGCATTATATGTGTATATAGCTATGTATTATGTGTATATAGCTATGTATTATGTGTATATAGCATAATATATATAGCTATGTATTATATGCCAGACACGGAGAGAGAAGAGAATGAGGAACCTTGTCAAAGGTCGCAGACAGAACATTCCTCCTCCTCAATAGACAATAGAAGAATCAGATCCAATTATCACTTCTAGTTCTGCTGTCCATTGTAGTTCGGTCCAAGGTTCAAACACAGCTCAACACACTAATACAATATTGTGTGCCACAAGGAATGCATTGCGCAATGCATGCAATGGAAACAGATTCAAAGGAACAGATTGCCATTTAAGTCTCCTCTGCCTGCTGGGGTTGATAAGAAGGCATGGTCTTCTCGTTCATGGCTCATCCTATATATTTATCTATTTTATCCCAGAAATTACCTTCCACCTCCCCCATTACCGAAACATATCTGGTCGTCTAATCAATAAAGTATTTCCGAGTAATCACATTCTCTTCAGTAGACAGTCAATATTAATTAAATTGTGAGGGTGGACACCTTTCAGCATGGTGAGCCGCTGCCATAGCAACAGAGACAGCAGGCATAATTGGACAGTAGGAGGGCTGCCATGGAAGGTGATTACGAGTCCAAAGAAGCTGCTGATTTGAAGACCCCAAGCCAACCTGGGACACGTGCACACATTCAGATTAGCTTTGAGCAAATATTCTCTCTGGGGAATCTTTCCATCACCTGTTGAGAAGTTAAATTCTTGGACGTAGAGAAAAGATCCAGTGTGCCTCTGAGGTTCAAAGTGGGGGCTTTGCTCTGAGTGAGTAGCTTGTTCCCATCTAGATGCTTTTCCAACTGCTTGTGGGCGTAGAACAAGGCTGTCAGATTAGGACCTTTCAAATAAAATTTCATTCTGAAGCAAGCAGGGGAATGAGTAAACACTCGGAACCCCCAAGGAAGCAGACTACCCCAAAGGAAGCAGACTCCCCCCCAAGGAAGCAGACTCCCCTCCAAGGAAGCAGACTCCCCCCCAAGGAAGCAGACTCCCCCCCAAGGAAGCAGACTCCCCCCAAGGAAGCAGACTCCCCCCCAAGGAAGCAGACTCTCCCCCAAGGAAGCAGACTCCCCCCAAGGAAGCAGACTCCCCCCCAAGGAAGCAGACTCCCCCCAAGGAAGCAGACTTACACTGCAATGGCTCATGCTAACAGTCTGTTGTGAAGATGAGAGAGCATCTTGGTATTGCGCACGCAATAGCCCCCCCAGAGGTCTTGCCAGGACTTCTACTGCTGCTACCCTTGCAATTCAGACTGACAAGTCTTGCAGAGAATTGCGGCAGCAGTTGGTGCCAACATGCGGGGCAGGGAAGATGCAAGGCAGGAAAGGTGTAGGGCAGGAAAGTCCGACCAAAGAAGGGAAGGAAAAAAAAGTCACAAAAATGACATGCAGCCTCATGTGGTGATTGCATCTACTTTTAAGGGAGAAGGTTGACCTCCCAGAAGTCCGGAACAGACATGATGTGTTGATTTGTGCATTTTACACACTAGTGTTTTCTAACCACAGCCTTAAGTGGGACAGTCCGTCGATGAGGTTGCACAGAGAAGTGAGGTCATCAGGTACCATATCATGACCTAGGAAGTAGCTACGCATAAACCTAGACGTCCTAAACCTAGACGTCCTAGAGCATCAAATGCATTAATTTGCCCTCAAAATAACTTATAAAAATGGAGAACAAAAAAGTTACGACAAGTTTAGTGAAAATCTTTGTAAACTCTCCTTAAATATTGTCTTGTGTGTGTATTATGTATGTATGTATTGTGCTATGAGTGTGTGTCTATATGTATGAATGTGTGCATGGATGCATTACGATATTACGATATGTGAAGTATATTTATAACATGATCTGTGGCTAATCTGGTTGGTTAATAACTATAGGTTACATAGGCGCGTAACCTACACTTTTAACCGCATGTAGTTTAGCGTGTGCGCAATGTAGTATAAGTAAGATAGCCTATACAAAAGAGTCGGTTATGCGCCAGTGTAACCTACTCGTTTGCTGTTACATTCCTCGGCTTCGCCTCGGGGTAACTGCAAACTCGGAGGTTACATAGGCGCATAACCGACTCTTTTGTATAGGCTATCCTATACATAAATGTACGTGTGTATGTGTGTATTATAATGTATGTATGTGTGTATGTATGAATGTATCAACATGATCATGCACATGCATAACTACAGATTAATGTTCTCTTTGAGGAACGTTATTTTCTTGCCGAGCAGGACAAGCTGGCAGGCCTTGAAGGTTTGTAGGAAGTAGGGGGGAGACAGGATGTCTCCGAGGTGTGGTATGGTGTGAAGTAGGGGGAGGGCTTGCCCCCAGCTCAGGTCGCACCGCATAATATCGGTGGTCATTGCAAGTTAGTCATGCTCAGGAGTTAGCTCTCAGAGAATGAGAGGTGTGAATATTGTCATCTCATTGTGGTTAGTGTGGCGTAGCTGTGTACATTATATACAACACAGAGCAGGTTTGGTGCCAATGATTGTCCTCTGACCATTAATATAATAATAACAACAACAACAATAATAATAACAATATTAACAATAATAATATAATATTAACAATAATAAGGAGGAGGAGTTAAGAGAATAAATGAACGAACAAGCAAAAAAATTTAGTAACCAAATAATAAATAATTGTCACTTCATTGAAGTCCAATCACCACTCCCCTATCTCGACACCCCATCCCTCCCCACCAAACTCCTCCCCTCATCCTGACATGCCCATCCCTCCCCCTCCAAACTCCTCCTCATCCTGACATGCCCATCCCTCCTCCACCAACACTACTGAGTTGGATGGAGCTCTGTTAGTTATTGAGAGTGACGTGACCACTGCACACCAATCATTATCCACTGGTTCAGCTTGGCGGTGCAGATGATCTTAGACCTCAACATCTACTCAATTGCTTCTGTTGGCCTGCTAGTCAGTCTCCTCCAGGCCCTCACAGCCTCCACTAACCTTGTGCTGGCCTGCTAGTCAGTCTCCTCCAGGCCCTCACAGCCACTAACCTTGTGCTGGCCTGCTAGTCAGTCTCCTCCAGGCCCTCACAGCCTCCACTAACCTTGTGCTGGCCTGCTAGTCAGTCTCTCCTCACAGCCACTAACCTTTTGTGCTGGCCTGCTAGTCAGTCTCTCCTCACAGCCACTAACCTTGTGTTGGCCTGCTAGTCAGTCTCTCCTCACAGCCACTAACCTTTTGTGCTGGCCTGCTAGTCAGTCTCTCCTCACAGCCACTAACCTTGTGTTGGCCTGCTAGTCAGTCTCTCCTCACAGCCACTAACCTTTTGTGCTGGCCTGCTAGTCAGTCTCTCCTCACAGCCACTAACCTTGTGTTGGCCTGCTAGTCAGTCTCCTCCAGGCCCTCACAGCCTCCACTAACCTTGTGCTGGCCTGCTAGTCAGTCTCTCCTCCTCACAGCCACTAACCTTGTGCTGGCCTGCTAGTCAGTCTCTCCTCCTCACAGCCACTAACCTTGTGCTGGCCTGCTAGTCAGTCTCTCCTCACAGCCACTAACCTTGTGCTGGCCCTGCTAGTCAGTCTCTCCTCCTCACAGCCACTAACCTTGTGCTGGCCTGCTAGTCAGTCTCTCCTCAATGCCCTCACAGCCTCCACTAACCTTGTGCTGGCCTGCTAGTCAGTCTCTCCTCACAGCCACTAACCTTGTGCTGGCCCTGCTAGTCAGTCTCTCCTCCTCACAGCCACTAACCTTGTGCTGGCCTGCTAGTCAGTCTCTCCCCCAGGCCCTCACAGCCTCCACTAACCTTGTGCTGGCCTGCTAGTCAGTCTCTCCTCACAGCCACTAACCTTGTGCTGGCCCTGCTAGTCAGTCTCTCCTCCTCACAGCCACATCCCACAGCTGTTTTAGTTGCCAATGATGTCGCCGCCTCTAATAGTTCATCTGGTGGAGCAGAATTTCCTTATACAATCACCAAGAAGAAAATCTTCATCAGTACTTATTCTGTCAAAAGCAGCATTACATTTGAGAGAAAACTTGATAGGTTTACAGACCTCAAATTCTATGTCTAAAGCCTCACGACAAACCTTGCATTGCTTATAGCATCGCCAACAGCAAGATTCAATGTAATGCGCGTACCCTCAGACATAATTTGTGCAGACAAACCACTTCTCCTGTCACTCATGTTTGATACCACATCATAGCATTGGCCTCGACACTGAGCAAGGCTCAGGTTCATGCAAAGTAATGTGTCCTTTGATGGCATGGATAAGGGTGTCAGCACAGATGTTATTTACCTCATATAACCCAATAAAATTTTCATGATCTATAAGATCATCACCAACCCACTCGACATATTGTAAACTGTTCCTTGTTGAACATGTCAGTACATTCATCTGCCATGATAGTGAAACATCTACTCTGACAGACATTCTTACTCACCCCTCTGATTATGTGAAGTGCCATAATTTGTAGACATTCATTTTGGACTTCAGGACTTTAATATCTTTATCCAGGTAGCAATATCTCGATTTTATGCAATTGATTGAAATTGCTGTCAACATCAGAGAGATTTCTGAAGGGCAAACCTCGACGAGCAAGAAATCTGATCTTCTCTAGAGTTGTTAAGAACATCTTTCTGTTGGCAGCCTTCTCTTCTTTGTGCTTCTTATTCTGCCGGAACTGGCTGTATTATGCACCAAACATCAAGAGACATCCGTTATCCATCACAAAAAATATATGAACACTTACTTTAACCATAAAGAGTGTGGTAAACATCCTCTACATAGTAGCTATCATTTGAAGTCAACCTATAAGGTTCCATATGGCTAGAATTGTTGATGAAGAATTAGCATTCACATAATATCATATGGTCGGTAAAGGGTCGTCTATATGTATGACACAAGAACAAAAGTGTTATTAGTATTACGCCCCGACAGTCTTCTTCGGGAAAACCTGTTTAGCCAAACTAAAGGTGTTGAAGAGAATCTGGTCATGAAAAAATTCAAACTTCATTTAATGTGAAGGTAAACATGATACAGTGTGGTGCATGTATAATTATATATATATAGATGTTATGAGTTTTTACTATGAAGTTTCTCCTTCGATCAGATTTTGATTATAATGGCCAATGAGATATATACTTAGTCATCATCAGGAAATTAGAACAATACAGTGCATCCACACTCGCTGGCAACATGTTTCACAAATGCACAGGGTTCATTATCTGTGGAAAACAGAGTGTATAAGCACAGCAACTCATCAGAAACAAAAAAGGAGATTCCTGGAGTTAATGGACTATTATCGGAAGTTTATTGGGAACTAAGCAATGATAGCAGCTAGTTAGGTCTCACTAAAAAAATTTGTTGCCAGATAAGATTTTCTACAATGGAGTATGATTGCTTTCGAGAAGCTCAAGAAGATTCTGTGTGAGATTCTGAGAAATCCAGATTTTGGAAAATCATTCTTATTACAGACAGATACCTCTAACCATAGGTGATGTATGGAGCCAGTTGGGTGAAGATGGTGGGACAGATGCAAAAATCATTCTTATTACAGATACCTCTAACCATAGGTGATCTCTGATGTATGGAGCCAGTTGGGTGAAGATGGTGGGACAGTTGCAAACTTCTACACAGGGAAGAACAATGTAAAACAAGAATGTCTGGCAATCATGGGAGGAAGATTATGGTAGGCATCGACAGTTCTCACAAAATTCAGGCGAAGATACATAGTCAACACAAAATACTCATTATGACAGACTGCTCACTGTTAAATGGTTCCATCTCATTCAACTCCTTCATGATCAAGCCTCTATTAACATGTGCAAACTACTGCAAGGAGGAAGCCTAATTTGGTCATGTCGGTTTGACCAGGTTTGCTTTGCAAAACATTGTGAAACTCTTGTCATTACATTGAACTTCCTTCCCTTGCTGTGTGAACTTTCATGGCAGTTATTACTGACTTCCTCAGCCATACACAATCATTTAGTCAGGAGTCACCCACTTTTTCAAAATATTCACATGGCAAACGCGATTAGTCCTGCTAGTCATGCATAGTCAACTTTTCCTACTCTCTTGACCACGTGGTAGGGTCCTTGCCATTCAGCAGAGGTTTATAGAGGATAGTTGGTAGGACACGATCATTTGGAAGCAATTCCTCTGCTGAAGAGTGTCCTTGTCGTACAATAACTTCTTCTGTTTTTATAGCCACCTTCAGTCACAAATCTTCCAGTCCTTCTCAAATAACCAGCCAGCACTTGTGACATAACGCTCTCTGCACTCTCACTCATCTGCCTGCCCTGGCATGACTCATTCGGGATATTTTATGCTCCTCGAATAGAGTACCCATATAATAGTTTAAATCTGGAGTGAATCGAGTAGATTCCTGAGGCACTTCCAGGTGTGCAAATATAGAAGGTGGGGCAAAAGGTTATCGTAATCTTCTGCATCCTTCCCTGTCTTCATTGCAGGCTTCCTCAGCATTAGTTTCAGAGGCTGATTATCTTTCAACAAGGCCATTGGTTTGCGGATGATATGGAATGGCACACAGAGGCCATGTGTGCAGCATTCTGTAAAAACTCACGTGAATATTTTGACCAGCTCCATAGCAGTATCCTGCATTAATATTCTTCAATGCCATTACCTTGGGATATCTAATGGTTTAAACACACACAACCAACACATATTGACCTCCTGATCAGTTTTGAGGTAGAGAACCAATAATGTCTATAGCGACAAAAAAAAACAAGTGAAGCACGAACAGGCTTCTGCCTGAAGTTTTCTGGACACATGCAACTAAATTGAGCAGTACCTCGATATACTGTCAGCCACTTAAAATCTGTGAAGCACTCGTCTGACTGTCTTGTTCTTGCTTAGAAGCCCAGCAAATGGTATGCTGTGTCCAGTGTCAACACCATATCTCGACACTCCGTCAGTTTCTCCATGGCTATTTCCTCTCTATCACGACCTCATAGTATCCACCTCTGATATAGTAACTCATCCCCCGCATGGAAACTAATACCAGATTTTGATCCCCCTCTCTCAGTCATGATCATATCCTCCCCAAGAATGTCACTTGTAGTTTTTTCAGTTCCTCTGCTGAAATATCCAGCTCACATTGACCCTCTCCCTCACTCTCTCCTTCACTCCTTATCCAACACATCTACATTAACCTCTCCTCTCTTCATGTTTTCCACTCTTCAACCACTTCACTTTCTCCTGACTTTTCCCAAACTACTGTCCATCCAGCTCACTCATCCATACCTTTCCTTCCATAAAGTTTCACATTTATTTACCATTGGGTTTACTTCTCAATCTCTCTCCTTTTTACAACGTTTTGCTTCAATAGTTCTTTTGCATTTGGCTTCATTTCATGTAGTCACCACAAGAGCATCCTCGGCTCCCTTTCTCCCCTCTGCCAACTCTGGAGTTTTCATTCCCAGTAGACAATGTAGCACTTCACCTTCCTTCAACTAGCCTTCGCACCAGATACTGATGTACTGAAGTCCTCAAGAATTCCAACATGTTTAAGACTGTCTTCCCTCCTCCATAACACTGCACTTGGTAACTCCAGGTTGTAAGTTGACCTGCCTCCTGACTACTAAGCTGACCCAATGAAGCCACCCTTCTCTCTGCACAACATCACATTATGGGGATATTTGGAGGAGGAGTGCCCATTCTTACGGGAGTTAAAGCACTCAATGTTTCTTTTATAAACCACTACTTTCCTGTGGCCCCCTAAACTTACCCTGCAGTCCTTTGCAAAGTGTTCAAGCTTTCTACACCTGAAATAACTACTTTTCTACTTCTACTGTACTGATTATTTTCCTTCCTGTTTTTTTTTTTTCCTTCCTGTTTATCGCTATCTAAACCAATGACTTCAGTCTAACAATTGAAAGCTACTTAATCAAAGAAGTCTTGCTGTGCCATGGACATAACAATGATGTTTTATACTTAATTGCATGCTTGGAGCAAAGCTTAACATAAGATGGAACCAAATCTAGACAATATTCAACAAAACCCTTTACATGTAAATTTTTTCTAGAATGCAAATTCAATTTTTTATCCCTGAATCCAAAAATACTCCCTTCTTGTGTCCTGAACTGAAATCATTTGTCATCCATGCTTCCAGTGCAGAAGTGTAAGGACTCCAACCCCTCAATTAACTTCGGAAACTGAAGCAGCTATATAGATGTTGCAGAGCAGCAAGATGGTCACTATCTGACCTCATCATGCTTCCTCCAATGTGTACTGCCCATTCACTATTCAAGAGCTTTTGGATTTCTAAAATAAATTGACTATGTATAAAACATGCTGTATTAAAATTAATACAGCCTCTGCATATAAAAACAATATTACATACCCATCTACACTGCCCATAAATTTTAGCTTGATAAGTACCAGTAGTTCATTTGGTGTATTTATCATGGCACTATATAGTAGCAAACAATCTTAAGTTTAAAATCACATGTTAATCAATTCTGTCAATGACTATTAGAGAGAGACGTGAAGCTGTGAGAGCCTTTATTCTCAATTGCAGCTGTGCAACAGTGACATCTCACTATGTCAGTCGGAATTTAAGTGTTCGTTTCAACTCAGGTCTTGACTGATTTAAAGGTATGTGATCTGATGTCACAAACACATGCTGTACAGATACTTTTCTTCTTTACCCACTATTAAATTTCCTAGGCATCTCATATTCATAAATACATAATTATGACAAAGAAACTTGCAGACTTTTATTGGATCCCATGCATAGCAACTGAGACCAAGTATATACTTGTAGGTCACACATTTAGCTCTTCAATGACAGAAACATAAATATTACGCTCAATAGCACCTACGTTCAACAAGTCATGAGGCAAATACTTCTTATGATTCTTATGCAAACATTACAGCTACTTTAAAAAATAAACTATTGCAGAAAACCTGATAAGTTTATATAGCTCAGCAGTCGAACTTTAAAATTGCTGTCTCCTAGCTAAGAACAAGAGTATACTAATTCCAATTATTAACCACCATTTAGAAGTTCTTAATTGTTATAATTATAAACCGAAGAAGTCATTACAGTGTAATTTACTTAGAAGCACTGGAAGCACAAGCAGCACTCACACTAATTTCACAAACTGCACAAACTGAACAGCAGAGCTGTGCCGGTTCATTTGTTCTGCTTAACAACATTCTAACAGCATGCGAGCTTGCTTGATTGCTTAATTGATCATTGTACCCATGCTTTTTAACACAATTAAGAAATAAAGTAGCTGTAGACATGCATTGGAGCATTTGTAGTCTTCTGGTACCAAAATTATTATGACTGGGCTTATTGGACCCAAGTCATGTGAGATAGCAATAAGCATGGAAACAAAAGACACATTTATAATGAGTTTTTGTGCTGACAATTTACTCCCTTAGATTCATAGCACACTGGGAGGCTAATATTAGCTGAAACCACATGCAGCTAAGAAACTGCAGATGTGAGTTTGAGCTTTAGGTAGGAGCTCTGTTTTTTGAGGATTTGTTTTTTGTTTTTAAAAAGTGGATTAGGAAGTACTAGAATACTCCCTGATATAATATGCACAGCTATTCATTCTGGGTAGTTTTATTCGTACAGTGGAGGAAGCATATTGAGTGAGGGTGCCACAATACTACTAGCTAGTGCTGTAAATGCAATAATAGTAGCAGTATACTCTAAATGATTTCTTGACAGTTTGTTATCTGACGATTTTTTACATGCAGTTCCTGGCGTGCAGAGAAACGCTTTGAACTGAGCCTATGACTGCAATCGAGTAGCCTGCAATAGTATTTTCATTATTTGACTAAAATGAGTTGTAGCATTATATTCTAGCTACTCAACCGAGAGTTCATTGAGAATAATTTTCCTCTACATGAGTGTACATTATACTATAGTATGTATAGTAATTAATGAGCTATTGCACACTGCCAATGTAGTTTGTCAAAACCTGGAAAGTAGTTGCTAAAATCAAATGACATTTAGAGTTTCTGGAATCATTACTCTATGAATTTCATTACAGCACTTCTTGTTGTACACTAGGCACAGGTGCCCTAGCTCCTTGACTCTCTACCTGCTCTAGGTTACCTCGCCTACTTCCACAGCATCAGCAACAAATCACACACCACATATATAGTACAATTATCACATTGAGTACTCGATAGCATCAAATAGACTACATCCTATCACTGTTCACCCTATATTAGTCCACAGGTTAGACTATTTGAATGAATGAAATAGTGCATCAGCTTCTTTGGTATTTCAAAGATAACTCACAAAATGGTTGCATCCAAATCATGACAGGTAGCAGCAGTAGAGCAACTATCTGGAGAGTCCAGTAATTCCTTCATGATTGACAAAGCTGACCTGGAAGGATGACGAAACTGTAATCATCACACAGACAATAGCTGATCAAGGTCAGGTGATTGATGGCATGCATGCCAATAAAACCCTACCCCGATTAGTTCAAACTTTCGATTAGCACCCGCTCTCAAATACTGCACAGCTAGGAAGCTCATGAAGAATTGTGCAATCTAATCACCATTTATGGGTTCTTTCAAGGTGAGTGGGAGGAGCCCTCCCCTTTTTCCACTAGAAATCTGGGACTCAGTGATCATGATTGGCTATGTTCCTTTCTTGTCCCATGGGCAGATCTGGGGTGGAGTTCTGGGGTTGTAACCCACCAATCGATCCTAACACCAACATTATGATAATTAGCAAGTGCAGATGACAAGCATCTTGGAATGTTTGTATTACACTTATAAGTTGTTCAGTATATAGTGTTGTTCACAAGTAAGCACTGCCCTTGTTCTGTGGTTTTGCTCATCATCACTGTACGTTCACCATGATGTGAGTCAGAGTAGTGCAAGTCCACTAGGTAATGCTCATATGCCAGTGTAATATATAGCATGCATGAAAGAGGATCATGTCAAGGAATCAGGGGCTGTAGAAAGTGATCTAGAGACTTCATGCAGCTTGCTTCTTTCTTGAAATTGTTAAACTGAATGCAGACAGGCCAATTGTCATCATAACACACAAAAACAGGAATGAGCCCAGTGGCCAGGTCTTGGTCTAGCATTAGCTACTTGTGATTTCAGGTACATCAGCAGAAGCCAATTCAGCCACTGTTAATGCTACATTATCTACATTACCAACTCGGTACTCCTTCCTCATCAATGGTAGTGGCTTCTGCTCCTTCTACATAACCAGTTGCTGAAATGGTAACCCACTGCTATATACTCTAAATTTAGATGGGCAGATTGACCTAGGAACTTTACAGGCTGCATGTGGCTCCTGGGACATGCTGAGGGCATTGGTAAATGAAGTCCAATGATCGGGAAAAGTAATATCTTACACCTGCTTCTTCTGAGGCAAAACCTGTAACATTTCTTTCCACCATAGATGGTTAGAACAATTTCCATCTCTCTTATAATCTGTACTTTCAGGAGGTATTTGTAGGTATTGCATCCTCTTCCCAGAACAGCCGGTCAGAGGTAGTAATTTGGGAGTTGGTAATTAGATCAAGTATTACAGTTTTATCTCCCTACCAGAAGCCATACTCCAAAGCACTTGGCAAGTCTTGTATGCCATGAGCAAACTTTGATGCATTGCCATGCAGACCTTTTTCCAAGAAATCTAAAAAATCCTAGTAAGAGGGTAAATGCAAGGAAGGAGAGAGATCAGAAAGTGGGTGAGAACAAACACATCTTACTGGAGATTCTCTTAGCAGTCAAAATTTTGGCAAAGCAATTTCTGCCCATTGTGAAGGTTTATCTGTAGAAGATACCAATAGAGGAAACTTCATTGCAACACTACAGCTCATGGCTAATGAGGATAGCATTTTACAAACACACTTTCTCTCTGCTAAAGGTAATGCAAAATAAACAAGTAAAACCATTCAAAATAAGGTCATCATATCTGTGAGTGCAAAATCAGAGTGTGATGGGTTGACTTTGAACATTGTGCAGCAGATCACTCTTAACTATTAGTGTTATGGATATTATTATTAACTGTTGATAATACAGATTGTTATTAGTGTTAGTTACTGTTACATAGTCTCACACTGTGCTGTGTATATGTGGTGGCCTTAACAGGCTCAGCAGTATCAAGATTAAATTATAATAATTTAACTACGCCTTTGAAACCTCGGCGACGATCCATCACATTTGGTAGCAGTGGTGGGATAATTTCGCCTATCGATTGAACTATGACACATACTGTAGTTAATGAGTTCAAGTGATAGCAGATTGACAACTAGATCAGGAGCTCTCTTTAAGCAGGTTCAAACATCTGACAAAATGTGTGCGAGACCGAGGACAATGGAAGAACAGAGCAGGGATCTGAGCAGTGATCCAAGAGGGCCACATACACAAGCAGTTGCAGAATCAGGGATTTTGCTAATGATGCAGGAGATCTGCGGAGAGGCAGCAGAGTGCTAGAGAAGCTGCGGGAATATGATAGGGAGCAGGCAGAGTGATACGGAGCAGATGCAGTGACAAATTGACATACTTCAGAGCTTGGCGACAGGGGTCCTGAAACAAGGTGACGTATCAGCTGAGAGGAACCGAGATATGAAAGTCTCAAAACTATCAGAGGAAGACGATATTGTGGCATACCTAACAACATATGAGTGGCTCATGGTAGCCTACGAGACTTCACGTAAGAGGTGGGCATACAAATTAGCACCACAGTTGGTGTGGAAGGCCCAGCAGGGGTACACTGCTATGGGAAGGTTTGAGGCAGGAGACTGCTGTGGGTATCGTTGGCTGAACTCTAAATATAGTTTAGTAAGGTTGCTAGTGTAGGATCTTCTTTTGCTTTCTTTGTATCTTCTAGAATATTCCTGCTGCTCTAGTTTCGTATAAATAATGCTGTGCATTTAGTTATATGACATCCATGTTCAAGCAATGGTTGAAAAAGGCAATTCTTTTTCATTACGGCATGAATGAAAAGAGTTATTGCCTGCATTTTCGATTGACCCTATGAAAGAGCAGAGAGACAAATCGAGAGCTGGTGACCAGGTTAGATGATCTAGCTGCCAAGTGGATGGATGGAGGACTACAGGGGGAGAGATGAGCTAAAGATTTGATTTCCAAGGAACAGCTGATGAACTCTTTACCCGATGGCAGCATCTGCATCTCGTCAAAGAAAGAAGCTAAAGACAAGTCAGAAGGCAGGAAAATTGGCTGACAACTACGTCAGGGGTGGAGGGCAGCAAGGTCGAGGCAAAGTGGGGGAGAAGTGAAACTTCCACATTTAGGTCTAATGAAGCGCTGTCATTGTTTTCAAGAAGCGTGGGATGGTGGAGTATGGATCAGCTGGTCCATCAATCTCTGAAAGGTTGCGGGTGCCCCTTTCAACCCAAATGGACAGTGAATTGGTACAGACCAAATGGAATGGCAAAGGCTTTTGTTTCCAGTGCCTTTGCCAAAGGCACCTGCCAGTAGCCCCGAGTGAGATCAAGAGTTGAGATGCTTGCAAAGTCTATCGATAAGGCCATCATGCAAGGCATGGGGTAGTCATCTGATTTTGTCACTGAATTCAGACATTTATAGTCCACACTGATCCTTCCTTCTTCTTGATAATGCAAGAGCCTCTTGATGATCAGGTCATCTTTAGTGAAACCTGGGAGGAGCATTTTGATCATCTATGAAGTGACATCGAGTCAGATAAGGGGAGGCAAGATTAGCAGTGAAGAGCAGGAAATGTCAGTTTGGGGCTTGTCACTGCACATATCTAGGGCATCAAGTCGATAGGGAAATGGTTTGACACGAGAGATCAAAGGTGGCAGCAATCAAGACATGGGAAGTCCCCAAGACAAAGAAGGAGGTGCAAATGTTCCTGGGGATTACGGGTTATTATCGCCACTTCATACCAAACTACTCATCTCTGACAGCTCACAGACCTCACCAGGAAGTTAGCACCTATGAAGGTGGATGATAATGGTCCCAAGCATACGAGTTGCTAAAGGAGTTATGCAGGACCCGGTTCTTTATGGTCCAGACTTTACCAAACCCCTTACCTTGCAGACCTATGCCTCAGACCAGGGAGTGGGACAGTCTTGAGCCAGCCAGATGCCTCAGACCAGGGAGTAGGAGCAGTCTTGAGCCAGCCAGATGCCTCAGACCAGGGAGAAGGAGCAGTCTTGAGCAGCCAGATGCCTCATACCAGGGAGTGGGAGCAGTCTTGAGCCAGCCAGATACCTCAGACGAGCAGTCTTGAGCCAGCCAGATGCCTCAGACCAGGGAGTGGGAGTAGTCTTGAGCCAGCCAGATACCTCAGACGAGCAGTCTTGAGCCAGCCAGATGCCTCAGACCAGGGAGTGGGAGTAGTCTTGAGCCAGCCATGCCTCAGACCAGGGAGTAGGAGCAGTCTTGAGCCAGCCAGATGCCTCAGACTAGGGAGTGGGAGCAGTCTTGAGCCAGCCAGATGCAGACCTGGGAGTGGGAGCAGTCTTGAGCCAGCCAGATGCCTCAGACCAGGGAGTAGGACAGTCTTGAGCCAGCCAGATGCCTCAGACCAGGGAGTAGGAGGAGTCTTGAGCCAGCCAGATGCCTCAGACCAGGGAGTGGGACAGTCTTGAGCCAGCCAGGTGCCTCAGACCAGGGAGTGGGAGCAGTCTTGAGCCAGCCAGATGCCTCAGACCTGGGAGTAGGAGAAGTCTTGAGCCAGCCAGATGCCACAGACCAGGGAGTAGGAGCAGTCTTGAGCCAGCCAGATGTCTCAGACCAGGGAGTAGGAGCAGTCTTGAGCCAGCCAGGTGCCTCAGACCAGGAAGTGGGAGCAGTCTTGAGCCAGCCAGATGCCTCAGACCTGGGAGTAGGAGCAGTCTTGAGCCAGCCAGATGCCTCAGACCAGGGAGTAGGAGCAGTCTTGAGCCAGCCAGATGCCTCAGACCTGGGAGTAGGAGCTGGGAGTAGGAGCAGTCTTGAGTCAGCCAGATGCCTCAGACAAGGGAGTGGGAGCAGTCTTGAGCCAGCCAGATGCCTCAGACCAGGGAGTGGGAGCAGTCTTGAGTCAGCCAGATGCCTCAGACCAGGGAGTGGGAGCAGTCTTGAGCCAGCCAGATGCCTCAGACCAGGGAGTGGGAGCAGTCTTGAGCCAGCCAGATGCCTCAGACCAGGGAGTGGGAGCAGTCTTGAGCCAGCCAGATGCCTCAGACCTGGGAGTGGGAGCAGTCTTGAGCCAGCCAGATGCCTCAGACCAGGGAGTAGGAGCAGTCTTGAGCCAGCCAGTTGCCTCAGACCAGGGAGTAGGAGCAGTCTCTTGAGCCAGCCAGTTGCCTCAGACCAGGGAGTGGGAGCAGTCTTGAGCCAGCCAGATGCCTCAGACCAGGGAGTGGGAGCAGTCCTGAGCCAGCCAGGTGCCTCAGACCAGGGAGTAGGACTGTCTTGAGCCAGCCAGATGCCTCAGACCAGGGAGTGGGAGCAGTCTTGAGCCAGCCATGCCTCAGACCAGTCAGTGGGAGCAGTCTTGAGCCAGCCAGATGCCTCAGACCAGGGAGAAGGAGCAGTCTTGAGCCAGCCAGATGCCTCAGACCAGGGAGTAGGAGCAGTCTTGAGCCAGCCAGATGCCTCAGACCAGGGAGTGGGAGCAGTCTTGAGCCAGCCAGATGCCTCAGACCTGGGAGTGGGACAGTCTTGAGCCAGCCATGCCTCAGACCAGGGAGTAGGAGCAGTCTTGAGCCAGCCAGATGCCTCAGACCAGGGAGTGGGAGCAGTCTTGAGCCAGCCAGATGCCTCAGACCAGGGAGAAGGAGCAGTCTTGAGCAGCCAGATGCCTCATACCAGGGAGTAGGAGCAGTCTTGAGCCAGCCAGATGCCTCAGACCAGGGAGTGGGAGCAGTCTTGAGCCAGCCAGATGCAGACCAGGGAGTGAGAGCAGTCTTGAGCCAGCCAGATGCAGACCAGGGAGTAGGACAGTCTCTTGAGTCAACCAGATGCCTCAGACCAGGGAGTGGGAGCAGTCTTGAGCCAGCCAGATGCCTCAGACCAGGGAGTAGGACAGTCTTGAGCCAGCCAGAAGCCTCAGACCAGGGAGTGGGAGCAGTCTTGAGCAAGCCAGATGCCTCAGACCAGGGAGTGGGAGTAGTCTTGAGCCAGCCAGATACCTCAGACGAGCAGTCTTGAGCCAGCCAGATGCCTCAGACCAGGGAGTGGGAGTAGTCTTGAGCCAGCCATGCCTCAGACCAGGGAGTAGGAGCAGTCTTGAGCCAGCCAGATGCCTCAGACTAGGGAGTGGGAGCAGTCTTGAGCCAGCCAGATGCAGACTTGGGAGTGGGAGCAGTCTTGAGCCAGCCAGATGCCTCAGACCAGGGAGTAGGACAGTCTTAAGCCAGCCAGATGCCTCAGACCAGGGAGTAGGAGGAGTCTTGAGCCAGCCAGATGCCTCAGACCAGGGAGTGGGATAGTCTTGAGCCAGCCAGGTGCCTCAGACCAGGGAGTGGGAGCAGTCTTGAGCCAGCCAGATGCCTCAGACCTGGGAGTAGGAGAAGTCTTGAGCCAGCCAGATGCCACAGACCAGGGAGTAGGAGCAGTCTTGAGCCAGCCAGATGTCTCAGACCAGGGAGTAGGAGCAGTCTTGAGCCAGCCAGGTGCCTCAGACCAGGAAGTGGGAGCAGTCTTGAGCCAGCCAGATGCCTCAGACCTGGGAGTAGGAGCAGTCTTGAGCCAGCCAGATGCCTCAGACCAGGGAGTAGGAGCAGTCTTGAGCCAGCCAGATGCCTCAGACCTGGGAGTAGGAGCTGGGAGTAGGAGCAGTCTTGAGTCAGCCAGATGCCTCAGACCAGGGAGTGGGAGCAGTCTTGAGCCAGCCAGATGCCTCAGACCAGGGAGTGGGAGCAGTCTTGAGTCAGCCAGATGCCTCAGACCAGGGAGTGGGAGCAGTCTTGAGCCAGCCAGATGCCTCAGACCAGGGAGTGGGAGCAGTCTTGAGCCAGCCAGATGCCTCAGACCAGGGAGTGGGAGCAGTCTTGAGCCAGCCAGATGCCTCAGACCTGGGAGTGGGAGCAGTCTTGAGCCAGCCAGATGCCTCAGACCAGGGAGTAGGAGCAGTCTTGAGCCAGCCAGTTGCCTCAGACCAGGGAGTAGGAGCAGTCTCTTGAGCCAGCCAGTTGCCTCAGACCAGGGAGTGGGAGCAGTCTTGAGCCAGCCAGATGCCTCAGACCAGGGAGTGGGAGCAGTCCTGAGCCAGCCAGGTGCCTCAGACCAGGGAGTAGGACAGTCTTGAGCCAGCCAGATGCCTCAGACCAGGGAGTGGGAGCAGTCTTGAGCCAGCCATGCCTCAGACCAGTCAGTGGGAGCAGTCTTGAGCCAGCCAGATGCCTCAGACCAGGGAGAAGGAGCAGTCTTGAGCCAGCCAGATGCCTCAGACCAGGGAGTAGGAGCAGTCTTGAGCCAGCCAGATGCCTCAGACCAGGGAGTGGGAGCAATCTTGAGCCAGCCAGATGCCTCAGACCTGGGAGTGGGACAGTCTTGAGCCAGCCATGCCTCAGACCAGGGAGTAGGAGCAGTCTTGAGCCAGCCAGATGCCTCAGACCAGGGAGTGGGAGCAGTCTTGAGCCAGCCAGATGCCTCAGACCAGGGAGAAGGAGCAGTCTTGAGCAGCCAGATGCCTCATACCAGGGAGTAGGAGCAGTCTTGAGCCAGCCAGATGCCTCAGACCAGGGAGTGGGAGCAGTCTTGAGCCAGCCAGATGCAGACCAGGGAGTGAGAGCAGTCTTGAGCCAGCCAGATGCAGACCAGGGAGTAGGACAGTCTCTTGAGTCAACCAGATGCCTCAGACCAGGGAGTAGGGGCAGTCTTGAGCCAGCCAGATGCCTCAGACCAGTCAGTGGGAGCAGTCTTGAGCCAGCCAGATGCCTCAGACCAGGGAGTGGGAGCAGTCTTGAGCCACCCAGATGCCTCAGA
Organism: Cladorhizidae sp. MBARI D1340-BT2; assembly: GCA_028752905.1. Taxonomy (NCBI): domain Eukaryota; kingdom Metazoa; phylum Porifera; class Demospongiae; order Poecilosclerida; family Cladorhizidae; species Cladorhizidae sp. MBARI D1340-BT2. The sequence continues at coordinate 19,145,430 of JAQNBH010000009.1, forward strand.
CCAGGGAGTAGGAGCAGTCTTGAGCCAGCCAGATGCCTCAGACCAGGGAGTAGGAGCAGTCTTGAGCCAGCCAGATGCCTCAGACCAGGGAGTGGGAGCAGTCTTGAGCCAGCCAGATGCCTCAGACCAGGGAGTAGGAGCAGTCTTGAGCCAGCCAGATGCCTCAGACGAGCAGTCTTGAGCCGGCCAGATGCCTCAGACCAGGGAGTAGGAGCAGTCTTGAGCCAGCCAGATGCCTCAGACCAGTCAGTGGGAGCAGTCTTGAGCCAGCCAGATGCCTCAGACCAGGGAGTAGGAGCAGTCTTGAGCCAGCCAGATGTCTCAGACCAGTCAGTGGGAGCAGTCTTGAGCCAGCCAGATGTCTCAGACCAGTCAGTGGGAGCAGTCTTGAGCCAGCCAGATGCCTCAGACCAGGGAGTGGGAGCAGTCTTGAGCCAGCCAGATGCCTCAGACCTGGGAGTGGGAGCCGTCTTGAGCCAGCCAGATACCTCAGACCAGGGAGTAGGAGCAGTTTTGAGCCAGCCAGATGCCTCAGACGAGCAGTCTTGAGCCAGCCAGATGCAGACCAGGGAGTGGGAGCAGTTTTGAGTCAGCCAGATGCCTCAGACCTGGGAGTAGGAGCAGTCTTGAGCCAGCCAGATGCCTCAGACCAGGGAGTAGGAGCAGTCTCTTGAGCCAGCCAGTTGCCTCAGACCAGGGAGTGGGAGCAGTCTTGAGCCAGCCAGATGCCTCAGACCAGGGAGTGGGAGCAGTCCTGAGCCAGCCAGGTGCCTCAGACCAGGGAGTAGGACAGTCTTGAGCCAGCCAGATGCCTCAGACCAGGGAGTGGGAGCAGTCTTGAGCCAGCCATGCCTCAGACCAGTCAGTGGGAGCAGTCTTGAGCCAGCCAGATGCCTCAGACCAGGGAGAAGGAGCAGTCTTGAGCCAGCCAGATGCCTCAGACCAGGGAGTAGGAGCAGTCTTGAGCCAGCCAGATGCCTCAGACCAGGGAGTGGGAGCAGTCTTGAGCCAGCCAGATGCCTCAGACCTGGGAGTGGGACAGTCTTGAGCCAGCCATGCCTCAGACCAGGGAGTAGGAGCAGTCTTGAGCCAGCCAGATGCCTCAGACCAGGGAGTGGGAGCAGTCTTGAGCCAGCCAGATGCCTCAGACCAGGGAGAAGGAGCAGTCTTGAGCAGCCAGATGCCTCATACCAGGGAGTAGGAGCAGTCTTGAGCCAGCCAGATGCCTCAGACCAGGGAGTGGGAGCAGTCTTGAGCCAGCCAGATGCAGACCAGGGAGTGAGAGCAGTCTTGAGCCAGCCAGATGCAGACCAGGGAGTAGGACAGTCTCTTGAGTCAACCAGATGCCTCAGACCAGGGAGTGGGAGCAGTCTTGAGCCAGCCAGATGCCTCAGACCAGGGAGTAGGACAGTCTTGAGCCAGCCAGAAGCCTCAGACCAGGGAGTGGGAGCAGTCTTGAGCCAGCCAGATGCCTCAGACCAGGGAGTGGGAGTAGTCTTGAGCCAGCCAGATACCTCAGACGAGCAGTCTTGAGCCAGCCAGATGCCTCAGACCAGGGAGTGGGAGTAGTCTTGAGCCAGCCATGCCTCAGACCAGGGAGTAGGAGCAGTCTTGAGCCAGCCAGATGCCTCAGACTAGGGAGTGGGAGCAGTCTTGAGCCAGCCAGATGCAGACTTGGGAGTGGGAGCAGTCTTGAGCCAGCCAGATGCCTCAGACCAGGGAGTAGGACAGTCTTAAGCCAGCCAGATGCCTCAGACCAGGGAGTAGGAGGAGTCTTGAGCCAGCCAGATGCCTCAGACCAGGGAGTGGGACAGTCTTGAGCCAGCCAGGTGCCTCAGACCAGGGAGTGGGAGCAGTCTTGAGCCAGCCAGATGCCTCAGACCTGGGAGTAGGAGAAGTCTTGAGCCAGCCAGATGCCACAGACCAGGGAGTAGGAGCAGTCTTGAGCCAGCCAGATGTCTCAGACCAGGGAGTAGGAGCAGTCTTGAGCCAGCCAGGTGCCTCAGACCAGGAAGTGGGAGCAGTCTTGAGCCAGCCAGATGCCTCAGACCTGGGAGTAGGAGCAGTCTTGAGCCAGCCAGATGCCTCAGACCAGGGAGTAGGAGCAGTCTTGAGCCAGCCAGATGCCTCAGACCTGGGAGTAGGAGCTGGGAGTAGGAGCAGTCTTGAGTCAGCCAGATGCCTCAGACCAGGGAGTGGGAGCAGTCTTGAGCCAGCCAGATGCCTCAGACCAGGGAGTGGGAGCAGTCTTGAGTCAGCCAGATGCCTCAGACCAGGGAGTGGGAGCAGTCTTGAGCCAGCCAGATGCCTCAGACCAGGGAGTGGGAGCAGTCTTGAGCCAGCCAGATGCCTCAGACCAGGGAGTGGGAGCAGTCTTGAGCCAGCCAGATGCCTCAGACCTGGGAGTGGGAGCAGTCTTGAGCCAGCCAGATGCCTCAGACCAGGGAGTAGGAGCAGTCTTGAGCCAGCCAGTTGCCTCAGACCAGGGAGTAGGAGCAGTCTCTTGAGCCAGCCAGTTGCCTCAGACCAGGGAGTGGGAGCAGTCTTGAGCCAGCCAGATGCCTCAGACCAGGGAGTGGGAGCAGTCCTGAGCCAGCCAGGTGCCTCAGACCAGGGAGTAGGACAGTCTTGAGCCAGCCAGATGCCTCAGACCAGGGAGTGGGAGCAGTCTTGAGCCAGCCATGCCTCAGACCAGTCAGTGGGAGCAGTCTTGAGCCAGCCAGATGCCTCAGACCAGGGAGAAGGAGCAGTCTTGAGCCAGCCAGATGCCTCAGACCAGGGAGTAGGAGCAGTCTTGAGCCAGCCAGATGCCTCAGACCAGGGAGTGGGAGCAGTCTTGAGCCAGCCAGATGCCTCAGACCTGGGAGTGGGACAGTCTTGAGCCAGCCATGCCTCAGACCAGGGAGTAGGAGCAGTCTTGAGCCAGCCAGATGCCTCAGACCAGGGAGTGGGAGCAGTCTTGAGCCAGCCAGATGCCTCAGACCAGGGAGAAGGAGCAGTCTTGAGCAGCCAGATGCCTCATACCAGGGAGTAGGAGCAGTCTTGAGCCAGCCAGATGCCTCAGACCAGGGAGTGGGAGCAGTCTTGAGCCAGCCAGATGCAGACCAGGGAGTGAGAGCAGTCTTGAGCCAGCCAGATGCAGACCAGAGAGTAGGACAGTCTCTTGAGTCAACCAGATGCCTCAGACCAGGGAGTAGGGGCAGTCTTGAGCCAGCCAGATGCCTCAGACCAGTCAGTGGGAGCAGTCTTGAGCCAGCCAGATGCCTCAGACCAGGGAGTGGGAGCAGTCTTGAGCCACCCAGATGCCTCAGACCAGGGAGTAGGAGCAGTCTTGAGCCAGCCAGATGCCTCAGACCAGGGAGTAGGAGCAGTCTTGAGCCAGCCAGATGCCTCAGACCAGGGAGTGGGAGCAGTCTTGAGCCAGCCAGATGCCTCAGACCAGGGAGTAGGAGCAGTCTTGAGCCAGCCAGATGCCTGAGACCAGGGAGTGGGAGCAGTCTTGAGCCAGCCAGATGCCTCAGACGAGCAGTCTTGAGCCGGCCAGATGCCTCAGACCAGGGAGTAGGAGCAGTCTTGAGCCAGCCAGATGCCTCAGACCAGTCAGTGGGAGCAGTCTTGAGCCAGCCAGATGCCTCAGACCAGGGAGTAGGAGCAGTCTTGAGCCAGCCAGATGTCTCAGACCAGTCAGTGGGAGCAGTCTTGAGCCAGCCAGATGTCTCAGACCAGTCAGTGGGAGCAGTCTTGAGCCAGCCAGATGCCTCAGACCAGGGAGTGGGAGCAGTCTTGAGCCAGCCAGATGCCTCAGACCTGGGAGTGGGAGCCGTCTTGAGCCAGCCAGATACCTCAGACCAGGGAGTAGGAGCAGTTTTGAGCCAGCCAGATGCCTCAGACGAGCAGTCTTGAGCCAGCCAGATGCAGACCAGGGAGTGGGAGCAGTTTTGAGTCAGCCAGATGCCTCAGACCTGGGAGTAGGAGCAGTCTTGAGCCAGCCAGATGCCTCAGACCAGGGAGTGGGAGCCGTCTTGAGCCAGCCAGATACCTCAGACCAGGGAGTGGGAGCAGTCTTGAGCCAGCCAGATGCCTCAGACCAGGGAGTGGGAGCAGTCTTGAGCCAGCCAGATGCCTCAGACCAGGGAGTGGGAGCAGTCTTGAGCCAGCCAGATGCCTCAGACCAGGGAGTGGGAGCAGTCTTGAGCCAGCCAGATGCCTCAGACCAGGGAGTGGGAGCAGTCTTGAGCCAGCCAGAAGCCTCAGACCAGGGAGTGGGAGCAGTCTTGAGCCAGCCAGATGCCTCAGACCAGGGAGTGGGAGCAGTCTTGAGCCAGCCAGATGCCTCAGACCAGGGAGTAGGAGCAGTCTTGAGCCAGCCAGATGCCTCAGACCAGGGAGTGGGAGCAGTCTTGAGCCAGCCAGATGTAGACCAGGGAGTGGGAGCAGTCTTGAGCCAGCCAGATGCCTCAGACCAGGGAGTGGGAGCAGTCTCTTGAGCCAGCCAGATGCCTCAGACCTGGGAGTAGGAGCAGTCTTGAGCCAGCCAGAAGCCTCAGACCAGGGAGTGGGAGCAGTCTCTTGAGCCAGCCAGATGCCTCAGACCAGGGAGTGGGAGCAGTCTTGAGCCAGCCAGATGCCTCAGACCAGGGAGTAGAGCCAGCCAGATGCCTCAGACCAGGGAGTGGGAGCAGTCTTGAGCCAGCCAGAAGCCTCAGACCAGGGAGTAGAGCCAGCCAGATGCCTCAGACCAGGGAGTGGGAGCAGTCTTGAGCCAGCCAGAAGCCTCAGACCAGGGAGTGGGAGCAGTCTTGAGCCAGCCAGATGTAGACCAGGGAGTGGGAGCAGTCTTGAGCCAGTCAGATGCCTCAGACCAGCAGTCTTGAGCCAGCCAGATGCCTCAGACCAGCAGTCTTGAGCCAGCCAGATGCCAAAGGTTATGACCACCCAATTGCATACTACAGTAGGAAGTCCCTTCCGAGAGAGCAGCGATATTCCACTGTGGAAAAAGAGTGCTTGGTAGGAGTGCATGCTTTTCAGGTGTACCTGCTAGGCAGACCCTTCACAGTACAGACAGATCATCAATGTCTCGTGTGGCTGGATCGTCTCAAGGAGAACAATGCATGTCTAACCTGATGGAGCTCACCACTTCAGCCATACTGTTTCCAAGTCATCCATTGAGCAGGCTCTACAAATGCCAATCTCGACCTTTCTCAAAGTGTAACAATTTTTTTTTTGTTGCAGGATAAGGAAGGAGGAGTGTGATGGATTGACTTTGAACATTGTAGTTGGTTATATGTGAATATAATGTGTGTAGCTTGTGGTTAGTATAGCTGTAGTTTGTGGATCTTGCACAAAACTAGCACAAACCAGCTAGATCCTCCTGCTAGATTAATCCTGCATCCTTTGATGTGTGTTTGTGGTTGTGCAGGATTCTCCAAGAACATTGCTGTGTGTTGGTTCTGTTATCTGCATATCCTTAGTTAGCTCTTAGCTCTGAGTCTAGCTGAGTCAGTCCAACTGTGTTCTGTCTTCACTACTACCGTATATAATAATAATAATATGACTAGATTATTGGAGATACATTGTGCTTTGAAACCTTGGCGACGATCCATCTAAGCTTCAGCCATCTGGAAAGAGTTAAATGCTCTCTCTACCTCTAAGAAATTTTTAAAGGCATTTCTGATCCATCAGTATCGTTGGAGCCATCTAAAATTCTAAGTCTAGCTTATGATAGACCAATTTAATGTCACCAGAGGTAGCAGGTGTCCAGGCTGAGATCAAAGACCACTAGCTTTGTATATGCCCTGCTATTCTCACTGTCTGAATCTCTCTATTGCCGGGAAGTGAGAAACATGATTTCACTGAATCCCATCTCTTTCTCTTCTACAGCCCAAAGCAACAAAAGCTTTTTGAATCAAAAGTGAGTGAGTTCTTACCTTACTCCAAGGCAAGCAAACTCCCAGGGCTGTGCAAGACAAGATGGAGAGGCACACTTGCTTTGAAGTCTTTCTGGAAATGTATGAAGCTCCTTGTACTTTCTTAGGTGGAATCTCGTCTTCTTCGAGTACCCAAACCTGATGGAAGTTATAGTTGGGATAGTGAAACCAAGGTAAAGGCACAGCTGCATTTTCCTCATTTCAGACTCGAGCTGTTTCTGTCATCACCAAAAATGTACATATACTTAACGAGTTAAGACCCTCACTACAAAGTGTGATCAACACATTTACGATGTGTACATGATATATGATGATACATGAGTTCATCAATGGAGTGAAGACTCTCAGGAGCACGATTGATAATCCATTTCTTGTTGAGGAGATCCTTCAGCTAGCTGAAACAGTTGGTGTGACAAAGAGTGTCTCAAGGAAGAGAAGCATGCATATATAGGAACCACAGCACACACTCCAAGTTGACCTCTTCAAGAATATTACAGACTAATAGTTGCTATTCCTTTGCTCGATTCACTAATAAGATTTGAAGGTAAGGGAAGATTTGAAGGTGAGGGAAGATTTGAAGGTGAGGGAAGACTTGGTCACCTTCTTAGACACCCACCACTGCCGACATCCACTCTGACCTGAACCCTACACCCCGCCCAGGACAGATGATCCCCTGGCTTGAGATCCTTGGCTCCAGTCCATATAAGCAAGAACTTGGATCTCGACTCAAACCATCAATAGACAGCAAGCAGTGACAGCAGATTCAGCTGTGCAGAACATAGTGGTTGTGGACAAGAAGCTCTCTGCTATAGCTAGTTGCTCCTTATCTAACTAGCTACATCGGCACTAACAAGTTACAGGACCCCAAAATATATAATAATAATCCCCAATAATATATATCTCGGGTAAAACTCAGCTTATGTTACCTTGCCATAATTATATATAGTGCTCCGTCACTATTAGCTCTAAATAAGCAAGCCTTATCCTGTGCTAAAGCACTAAACTGCCAGACCTAAGAATCACAATAATGTGTTAAAAAACACGAAATTCATCTTCAAGGATCTTCTATGTTTGTTTTCTCACTTGCATAACCTTTGTACTCGACGTCCATCCATAGAACATGCCACAAGACCCCTCCAATGCTAGTCCATGACTATTTTGTTCCACAATTGCCTATAGTAATAGCAGGTTTGTCGAGGATGCAATGTAGCCAGCTCACTGCTATGCCAAAACATGTTTGGCACCAAGTCGAAAGAACTGATCCTACGGGTACAATAAGTATGTGCTGATTTTTTGTAATGGACAGTGTGGTCAACGTGGGCACAGTTAACAAGAGCAACAAGACATGGCAAGTAGTGATGTGTTGTGGACAACACAAAAAAGTTATCAAGTGTTTCAAAGCCCACAAGATACTGCTTAATTATGCAAGAAAACCAAAACAGGATCGTAACCGTAACCATGTAGGCCACAAACAGTTAGAAGACCCTTTACCATTTAAAATCATGTAAACCAATATTGTACTGTCCCTCCTCACATGGACATTAGTTCCTTCTGTTCCTTCTATTAATATATAGCAACACCATCCAATTAGAGCAGAAACTTAGTTTGCTAGTGTTCCCAGAGCCTTGGTTAAAAGGGAAGGGCCAGAAATACCAAACTATTAATGATATACAGCTTGCACTCGCATGGTAATAATGCCCTTTTGGCATGTTTGATAAAATAATGAGCCATGATCAAATTTCACAAAATAATAACACGTCAAAAAAATGCAGTCTGCATATTGCACCACCTGATATTAAAGAGTCAACACGTCATTTTCAAAGGAATTATCAAAGGAATTAATGTCTGCAAAAAGGCACACAGCAATGTGTTCATCAGTATCAAGTTGTGTGTATATAGCTGCAGTGGAGGAAAGTATATATAACATTCTAGAAAATAAGAATATATACTCAATGAACTCTCAGTTGACATAATAACATTAAAATCACCTTCTCAATCACCTTCTCAATAATTAACTTCAAATTGTATTCACTCGACGTTTCGGAAGGCTAGAGCATCTAGTCGAAACGTCGAGTGAATACAATTTATTGAGAAGGTGATTTTAACATATATAATTATATATTACATAGTTTATACATTGCTATATACAAATCTAATGTCTAAAAATGATATTCCATTACTGACAAGCCAATAATAGCATATCTTCAATTAAAATCTGTCATGCGTAATACCTACTCAAACCCAACTCAAGAGCACACTCACAATCATTATCGATAAAGGAATAAACGACACCTTGAAAACTTTCTTGCAGGAAGAAATCCTATCACCTTAGACAGTTTTGCCTACTATATGCAAAATAGATGTGCTTATGCATGCACCCGAATAACAAGCTTGTCTGTAAAGTTCAGTCTAAAGCATTTGCAATATTTAAGAATGCTATAACTTGGTACAGATAGAGTACATCAATCAGACACACTTGAAAAATTAAAGTTCTTGACTTGGAAAAAAATTGCTTTACAAGTATTTGTATATACAAGGACAAAAACACCTAGAAAATACTTAGTCTATATAATAGAGTAGGCAGAAGTTATCTACATATATATATGCACACACACACATGTATGGGTCATTTAAGAATCATATACACAATTAATTGTAGACAATATACCGTAGTTTGGGATTATATCGTTGTTAAATAATTTTTGTGGATGGAGATAACCACAAATTTAAGAGAATAGATTATACTTTAAAAAAAGAAGATGAGTATACTCTGAAATGTAGCAGTATGTAGCCTCAGCTGCACTGTCGAGAGCCTGAGCTTGCCAAGGATCTATTTCATGGTGGACTGCCTTCTTCCAAGGTCCACGGTCATCATCGTTTCCCTCTTAGGTATTATCAGATCATGAAGTCGAAGAATAAAAGCGAAGAATAAAAGCCAAGAATATTTGCCACACAAAAAGTTGGTTAAATTTCTCGCTCCGCCCGTAGCTAAGCTTGTTGGCATGCTGCCTATGAATACAACGGCATTGGCTCCTTTCATGAAAAAATTGTTTCCCTAGCTCTCCTCAGTTTTCCCACTCTTCTTTCATCCCATCATCCCATTTGTTTTACACGTTTCCATCGTTATGTTGAACCCGCTCTTAGCAGTGTGATGCAAAATTACGATGTTAGTTCATGCACACGCGTATATATAGGCTGTTGATTGCTCCACGTGGTGAAGACACATACGCTTGAGGCAAAAAGTTTTTTTTCGTGACTAGTATAGTATCTCACTTTGCTTGATAAATACAATGTACATTTTATAGAGGAAAATTAAGACTGATGGTCAATACATGTAGCTGGTAGCTGGTTTGATAGCAGAGCCTTTGGAAACCCAGCAAGTGTGAAGAAGAATCGCGTCGCATTAGATTAGAAGAATTTCCACATATTTCCACAAATTTCTCCCTCATTTCTCACCCAAACTCCATAATTTATATATCACCAGAATGCTTATTGTGTGCTCTTTAACCTAAATTATTTTATTTTCACTGTTATGAGAATGTGTTGGGTATAGACCAGCATATCTGCATGTGGTTTGTATGGGATTTCCCCCCCTCTCCTGTGGTGCATTATCATACTTATTCAAATAGTTTAGGTGAAACTACTACATGTACTCTTACCCTAGCAGCCACTTAGCATTATCAATGGATTTTTAATTTGTGGACTGGATTTCCTGGCTGACACTTTGGCATAAAAAATATATATGACAAAAGTTAAATACATCATTAAATAGCTTATCTTCTAATAGTAAAGCAAATATGTGCAATATTTAGATGAATTGTGCCTTTTACGATAAAAGCATGAAACTTTGTGCACAGTCAGAGTATACCTTTTAAAACATTATTGGCTATAGGGACATAGCTAATTTGACCCACAACAAAAATAGCAGCGCGATTTTCAAAATGGCCGCCAACGATAGAGTGAACCTTCAGTATCGTTTCTTGAAACAGACTCCATTGCACAAAATGTATGGCACATGTAAATAGAAGGTACAATCTTGTGGCCTAGACCTAATTTTTATGAGGCATAATTTTCATCTACATGAAGTACAATTAGTAAGAACATCAACACTCCTGAGACTACAGCCATGTGATTCTGCCACCTGAGACTACAGTCATGTGATTCTGCCACATGGTACCAGCTGGAGTAGCTACAGCAAGAGAAAGGCCTCTTTGAAGGTAAGTATATATACATAGTTAATAGAAGTAAACCCAATAGCTACTCCATACTTACCTTCTTTTAGAGTGGTAATGGCAAAGATCTACAAAGTGGTGGATCCTCTTAGGTCTCAGGCATCAGCGCAAGTTCTGGTAACTGATTGGAGCAAGTGCTTTCTGTGCCAGGAAGATTCAACAGAGGCTCTTCAGGGTCCAGCTGAGTCCCGTCGTGGCACTCAGGGGGTAGGCTAATCAACAATTGCAGATCTTCTGAAGGGTTTTAGTGCCATAGGTTGCTTGCCAAAGACCTATAAATTGTCACGGCTTGATGATGGTGAGGGCATTGAGGTTACACTAAAGAAGCACTTGGCCAGGTGGCATGATTCGTGTAGACTTCGGTACAATAAAACCAAGCCAGAGAAGAGAAAGAGACTGGTAGATGATGATGATGGTGATGCGGAAGCCTGTATGAGATTTAGTCGTAGGTGTTCAGAAGATTTGCGTACGTCCATTGAGACATGTTTCTTTTGCGGTAAGCTTGCACCTGCACCTGCTGGAAGGTCCTTAAGCAAAGCATCAACTTTTGGAGTAGACATCAAGGTGAGACAATGTGCCATCAAACTACAGGATGAGCAACTGCTTGCCAAACTGAGCTCAGGTGACCTGATTGCACAAGATGCCCAGTATCATGTACAGTGTCTGGCATCATTGTACAACAGAGCAAGGGATTCCGAAACCAAAAAATGTCATGATTTTGATGCTGATGATGTGAACCATGGTATAGCATTTGCTGAACTGGTGTCGTACATTGAAGATACTTGCATGGATGATCTTATTGCACCTGTCTTCAAACTCAAAGATCTGATGAACCTCTACAGCACAAGGCTAAAACAGCTTGGAACTGATGTAACTGGACGCATTCACTCCACCAAGCTCAAACACAGACTACTGGGATATTTTCCTGACATGGAAGCTCACAAGCAAGGATGAGAAGTAGTCCTCATTTCTAACAAAGATATTGGATCTGCACTGAGGAAGGCTTGTGAGCATGATGCTGACAACGATGCCTTTCATCTTGCCAGGGCTGCTAAGATAGTAAGAAGAGACATGTTCAAGTTGAAAAACCAATTCAATGGTTTGTTTGAAATGAAATGCCATGAAAAATCCGTCCCAACCTTCTCTCTTGGCTATGGTTTTCAGTGGCGGATACAGAGGGGGGGTCCAGGGGGTCCAGACCCCCCCCTTTTGGCCCTGAAGATCCTCTCAGACAAACTAAATTGTCTGCTGTAGCTTAGCGATCGATATCATAAACAGCTAGATGATTGGCCTAAACGCTAGCAGAGTAACAAAAAAGGATTCAAAACTTTTGTCGCTAGACAAGCTAGCACAATGATATTAACAGACAGCACAATACTTGCTACAAAATTAATTTAGGGCTCATTATAATTTATTATTCAGCCGTACGCGGCGCGAAGACCGTAGGGCCTAAAAAACAGCGTACTGACTTTTACCTGCTAAGACTTTTAAGAATGGAGTCATCACAGAGAAATAAACGTACCCGAGTGGGTCCTCTCCACCGATTCCTTAAAGAGCCAGCATTGAAGAGAAGTGAGTCTTTAATATTCTAATAGGGGCAGGGATCAGTCTGATAGGTAACCACCATTTTTAATTCATTTGAAGGACCAGAGGGTGGTTTCACAGCTGTCACCTCAGGACCAAGCATAGACAGTCATGCCATGTTGCTAGCCCCAGTTGCACCAATATCCAATGTTGAAGATGTGCCAACACCAGTTGCACCAGAATCCACTTGTGAAGACGTGTCCCATGCTTCATCCAACCCCAGCCGACCACACCAGTATGATGTTGGAAACATCCTAGCTGGAGGCATTGATTCGACGAAGTTATCCAGAAGGGATAGGTTGGGTTACTTGAGAGATCACTTCACACCTGGTAAGAAGTACGGAAACTTCTGCCAGCAAACTGTCCAAAAAAGGAACTCACAGGAAGATCAAAACACTGACATTCCAACATTCTTGGCTAGACAAATACACATGGTTTGTGTACTCAGAAGTGTTTCATGGAGGGCTCTGCAAATTCTGCATCCTCTTCCCACCCAAGGATGGGCGCATATCATCGGGTGTCCTGGTGTCAAAGCCATTCTGTAATTTGTCAAAGGCATCTGGGCAGGATGGTATATTGGAAAAACATGACAAGTGCAAGTACCACAAAAATTCACTTGAAGTAGCAACAACATTCATGCATGTTACAGATAACCGATAACCCAACAGAAACATTGCCTTACAATCAGTGATTCAGTATATACTGCTTTGATCAAACACACTCCACATAATTATGACATTTGGGGGGGAGGGGGGGTTGAAAAACTTACTTTCTATATAATTCAATACAGCTTTTAATTCAGTATAGCTTTACATGTGCCACTGTGCAAGTCTTTATGACCATGTCCTGTTAATGTCAGTATAGACCTGCTGCTATTATTGTGATTCACGTTCAATGCTTTAATTAAAAATGGACCCCCCCCTTTCAAAAATCCTGGATCCGCCCATGGTTTTGTGTTGACCTAACATTGAAGTACAGTCAAGTTCAACCACATTGTCCCAGCCAGTTCTGACCATTTCACAGTTGCTGATGCACAACAGTTTGGTGCGATCCCGGAAGAATCGTGCTTCAAGTATGGTCAAACATAGCCAGGAAAGAGAAACTCCCTTGCCCATCTATCTAGGTGTGATGCTTCACACCAAGACTCGCAAGCGTGAACTAGTGGATATTATGTACCAGCTGGGTTTGAGTATCTCATACAGCCGTGTGTTGGATATTTCAACTGAGCTAGGCAACAAGATATGTCATCACCACCATGTAGCAAATGCTGTCTGTCCTCCTGAGCTTAAATGTGGCCTCTTCACAACTGCTGCAGTTGACAACATAGATCACAACCCCAGCTCCACGTCTGCTCACGATGCATTCCATGGAACTGCACAGTCTTTGTTTCAGCATCCAAACAAAGACAACAGTGGAGTTCCTCAGCTTGTTGTGACTCACAGTGATACTGCTACCAAGGGGCCAATTGCATGCCTGCCCGAGACCCATACCAGCATCCCTCCTGCTACTCTCATCAAACAAGATCCACCTGTACCACAGCTAACAGGCCCAAACAAAGTTGACTGTCAGATCATATCACAGGCAGTGGAAGAGGAATATAGGTTGGTTTATGGTTCACTCTTTGATGGATAAATTTATTAGCTTTGTATATTGCAGATGGCTGGAGCATTTGAAACAGGTTCTTGACATAGACATGGATGTCTTGTCTGAGGATCAGATGATCTCCTGGGCTGCTTATCATGCTAGTCAGCAAGTAGCACCGCCTGATGACAGTGAAGTGGCTCTCATTTCCATGTTACCTCTCTTCCATGACCAACCTAAGTCAGTAGCCACGATCCGTCACTCCATGAACATTGTGAAGACAGCAGTTGAAGTCCTGAATCCAGGTCAGGTTCCAGTTCTTGCGTGTGATCAGCCACTGTATTCGCTTGCAAAGCAGATTCAGTGGACCTGGCCCGAAAGTCACGGTGAAAAACAATTTGTAATCATGTTTGGTGGACTACATATTGAGATGGCAACTCTCAAGGTACTGTTGCAGGACCTGAAACAGCAAATTCATTCTTGAAAGCAGCGCATGTGACACGTACCCGACGGGCCCATCAGGTCACAGCCAGTAGTCTATCTACTCCTGCAGAAGGCATATGCTAAGTACAGAGAAGAAGCTGAAGGTGAGGTGATGTCAATGGAAGAGTGGCGCACAGATAGGGCTGCTGCATGCCCCCATTTCAAATTCTGGCGCATTATTCTGCAGCTGGAACTGGCTTTGATGATCTATGTGAGAGCCATACGAGAGGGAAACTTTCAACTCTACATAGAGTCCCTGACAAAGATTGTTCCATGGTTCTTTGCTTTAGACCATACTCATTACTCCAGATGGCTGCCAGTTCACTTGCGTGATATGGTTTCACTAAAGGAGTGCCATCCCAACGTCTATGAAGAGTTTGTGAAGGGGAATTTCTTTCACCGTGAAGAAGTCGAAGCATGTGTTTTCTGCGATTGCAATTGACCATGCACATGAGCAGAACAATACATCAGTGAAAGGAGATGGTGGAGCTGTAGGCCTGACCGAAAACCCATCAGCTCTACGACGTTGGATGGTGTCTGGTCCTTAGATGGCTCATTTGATTGGAGAGTTTGAGAGTTCAGTCATGGAGAAGCAGGACAGCGATTGCCGTCACCATGAGCAGAAAAGGCACACTCAAGTAGCTTTTGCACGAGATGTGAAAGCACTGAGTGCAGCAATGGAAGATATGGGGAACCCATTCACTGAGGACAGCAATGATCTTCTTGTGCTGGACAGCAGGAATATTTCAGATGCAGCAGTGGCAGACACAGTACAGCAGATTGAGCAAGTAGGGCTTGAACTATATGAGGCATATGTGGACGAGAGACTGGTAACCAGAGAATACCAATCTCTAATACGATCAAACGCAACAACCTGCTTTTGTTCAGTCGGCCTCCAGTCAAGGGAAAATCAAGCAAACAGCAGCAGATTTCAAGCTTGAAGAACAACAGCTCTCTCTTTTCCAGGCTATACATTGCCTCTCAAGTTCGTGATGGTGACCTTGACGAGTTCTTTCAGCATGAAAACTAGCCTTGCCCACCATCACTTTCGCAGATGGGTGTTTTGAGAGGAGGGAAAAAGTCAGACTTGTTAAGCTGCTTACAAGACCTTACACCTGTCAATGTCCCACATAGTCCCACTGGAGAAATTACATGCACCATTCTTGATGGTGCTGCAATTGTCCACATGCTGCCACTTCATACTGCCAAAACCTTCCAGGACTATGCAACTGATATTTTTTTGCCATATATCACATCACAGCTTCAGCATGTGACCAGACTAGACATTGTCTGGGATGAGTATATATCTGACAGCTTGAAGGCTGGTGCTCGAAGCAAGAGGGGAAAGGGGTGAGGAGACATGTTGAGCCATCAAGTGCAGTTCCTGGAAATTGGTCGGCATTTCTCCGAATTGCAGACAACAAATCGGAGTTGTTCTCCTATTTGGTTACAATGGCAGTCGGCATTGATACTAGCAAGCAGGTTATCTCCACGCATCATGTCAATGTGATTTGTAAGAATCGGCTCGTCTCTAGCTCCATGCACCCATGAGGAGGCTGACACCCGCATGTTCCTCCATCTGGAGGATGCTGTGCGGGATGGACACAACAAAGTGTCAATATGCACAGTTGACACCGGTGTTGTAGTTTTGGCAGTAACATCAGCTCAATGGCTTGACCTTGCTGAATTGTGGATTGCCTTTGGTGTTGGGAAGAATTTTCGGTTCTTTGCTGCACATGAAATAGCCAAGGTACTTGGTCCTGATAAGTGCATTGCATTGCCAATGTTCCATGCCTTCACTGGATGCAACACAGTTTCTTTCTTTGGAGGCAAAGGCAAGAAAACTGCGTGGGACACCTGGAAGGCATACAAAGAGGTGACTCCAGCATTCTCTGCCTTGGCAGCTAGACCAACTCCACAAACCGTCCAGGAATGGCTTGGACCACTCGAGCGATTCGTAATTTTGCTGTACGACCGTTCCAGTAGCCAGGAGTGTGCTAGGAAACAGCTCTTCACCCAGAAAGGGAAGGGCAATTGAGTGTTTGCCACCTACGCAGGCTGCACTTAGCCAGCACATCAAGAGGGCTGCTTACCAGGCTGGTTACTGCTGGGCCCAGATGGTAATCAAGGCCCCCGAACTTCCATCACCAAATGAATGGGGATGGAAGAAGACCGACGAAGGCTGGGAAGCACACTGGACAACATTACCAGAAGCTGCACAAGCTTGTAGGGAGCTGATAAAATGTAGCTGCAAGAAGAGCTGCAGAGGTCGCTGCAAGTGCAAGAAAGCTGCTCTACCATGCACATCACTTTGCTTTTGTGGTGGCAATTGCACTGACTAAACTTCTCTTCCATCTCATAATGACTTTCTAGCATATTTACCTTGACACAGTTAGTTTATAATCAGTATATCATATTCCTATAGTGATTATTGCATTGACGATTATAACTATTGACGGCCATTTTGAAAAAACGGTAGCCATTTTTCTCACAGAACATATCTGCGATGTCCCTATAGCCAAAAATCCTTTTCATATAATGCTTTAGCACTGTACAAAGTTTCATGCTTTTATCGTTAAAAGCACAATCGTTGCACATATTTGCTGCTACATTATGTTGATAGAGGGTAGTGGGTGGAAAATATGATTGGTATTGTCGAGGTGTATTTTTTTGACATTATTCCCCCCTTAAAATGCCTGCGAATAACCGTAGCAAACTTCGGCTCAGACAGTTGATGGCGCCGAAAGAACAGAGAACACTGCTAACAAGCGATACATAGACACATGCATGATGCGTTCATTCTGTATTTTTAAAATCACTCTGATTTCGTTCTCTGATGTTCGTTCTCAGAAAATTTTCGTGAGATTTTTTTTCGTGGCGAAAATTATAACAAAAAAAATCCAAAACAAGTTAAACCCTTTATCTAACTTCAAACCTTGACCTCTAAAAACCTTAGACCAATAGATTTCATGCCAACTGCTTAAGCTGCACAGCATCCCAGAGCAAGTAATTAGGTAGCTGCCTAGCTAGCTCTCTAGTGCAAGCAGTCTATATAGGTAGCCAATATGTACACATATAGTGTGTAGTTGACAACATGAAGCACTGGGATCGGGTGTGGCCTCCAGACCTATATAGACCCCACAAAAATAGACCACACGGAAGAAAAAAACTATATACAATGAAGTCAACTGGTTATAATATTTACCTATTTTAAAGATTTTGGGATTGGAAGTTATATACATATCTACCTTTAGTAAAAATGAAATCCACACATTCATATACCTTGATTGAAAATCATTTATGGAGCTATTTGTTGTGGCTACAGGGGCAAATCCAGGGCTTTCAAAATGTGGGGTGTGTGGTTGTGATAGAGCATAATCCCACAAACTAGCGACCTTCACCTCACCCAACCCGCTCTTTTTATTTCACACGCATGTGTATAAATAACTCTAATTAATTAAGGGTATGAAGTACAGAGCAGGATATTCACATAACCCCATGGGTGCCCTTGTGTATGTCGTGCGTATATGCATGGGTGTGTGTGTGTGTGTGTGTGTGGTGTGTGTTCACATAAACCACAAACATCTCACACCATACAGCCCTGAATATGTCTCTGTATATTACCAACAACAAAATATTCAACAACAGGGGTGGGGTGAAGGATTACACAACCACTGGTTTGTTTGTCAAGTGCAGCGCATACCTGGTTGGCAAGGAGACATTACAGATAGGACACTTCCACAGAGACTGTTCACTGCTTCCTTCACAACTCATAGCCCCTCTGCTAGACAATGGCTGACGTGTATTGCCAGTTTCTGACTGAAGTTCTGCTCCACCAGTACTTCTCCATGTGTCACTGCTGCCAGCCATTGTGGGCTTGGGTAGGCCTGTGACTTGTACTCGAGGAAGGTCATCATCATCACTAGAGTGGGAGGCATCACTGTCACTAAATTTTGTCCCAGCTGGATGAGTTCTCAGGGGCTTAGTCTCTTCGACGCTGGGTGGTGACGGTGATTCACTGTCACTAAGAAATGTGATTGAACTTTCCTTGGTGGGAACAAGTACCGGATTAGACTTTTCTTTCAAAGCATTAGAATTATCAGCACATAATGATTCAAGGTAGTCATCCAAGTCACCCTCACCTCCTCTCAGAGTGTGAAGAAAGCTTTGTCGTATAGCTTTTTCATATTTTCTGGTTCCAACAAAGAACACTGTGTTGTCCTCCAGGGCAAACCCAGAGCAACTATTCCTGCGACTCCATTCCAGAGGGACCCACGGTTTCCTTGTTAAGTAATCCATGTTTGGAGGAGGCAATGGATTTACATTAACTTTGGAACCATTTTTGTTTTCAGGTGCAGCAGCTGCTTCCTCCACCTTCGCCTTGGTCAACAACTGCATAGTTACATACAAGTTCTGGAGTACCATACTTAGCAAGACAACTACATACCCAGTGGTTGGCTATGCCCGAGCAAATGAGAGGTGCACTTGCCTTTATGCATATTGAGGGAGCAGAGTAAGTGATGAGCATTCACTACCAGTTTTTGTTGCTAAATACATTAGTGGGAGAGGCTTGTTTAGCTTTAAGATGCCATAGCAACTGCTATATACTACTTGGACATACCATAGCAGCTGCTCCAGGTCTAGGCTAGGTCTCACATGCATGGCAGCTGCTCCAGGTCTAGGCTAGGTCTCACATGCCATAGCAGCTACTCCAGGTCTAGGCTAGGTCTCACATGCATGGCAGCTGCTCCAGGTCTAGGCTAGGTCTCACATGCCATAGCAGCTACTCCAGGTCTAGGCTAGGTCTCACATGCCATAGTAGCTGCTCCAGGTCTAGGCTAGGTCTCACATGCATAGCAGCTGCTCCAGGTCTAGGCTAGGTCTCACATGCATAGCAGCTGCTCCAGGTCTAGGCTAGGTCTCACATGCCATAGTAGCTGCTCCAGGTCTAGGCTAGGTCTCACATGCATAGCAGCTGCTCCTGGTCTATGCTAGGTCTCACATGCATAGCAGATGCTCCAGGTCTAGGCTAGGTCTCACATGCATAGCAGCTACTCCAGGTCTAGGCTAGGTCTCACATGCATAGCAGCTGCTCCAGGTCTAGGCTAGGTCTCACATGCCTAGCAGCTTCTCCAGGTCTAGGCTAGGTCTCACATGCATAGCAGCTACTCCAGGTCTAGGCTAGGTCTCACATGCATAGCAGCTGCTCCAGGTCTAGGCTAGGTCTCACATGCATAGCAGCTACTCCAGGTCTAGGCTAGGTCTCACATGCATAGCAGCTGCTCCAGGTCTAGGCTAGGTCTCATATGCATAGCAGCTGCTCCAGGTCTAGGCTAGGTCTCACATGCATAGCAGCTGCTCCAGGTCTAGGCTAGGTCTCACATGCATAGTAGCTGCTCCAGGTCTAGGCTAGGTCTCACATGCATAGTAGCTGCTCCAGGTCTAGGCTAGGTCTCACATGCATAGCAGCTGCTCCAGGTCTAGGCTAGGTCTCATATGCATAGCAGCTGCTCCAGGTCTAGGCTAGGTCTCACATGCCATAGCAGCTGCTCCAGGTCTAGGCTAGATCTCACATGCATAGCAGCTGCTCCAGGTCTAGGCTAGGTCTCACATGCATAGCAGCTGCTCCAGGTCTAGGCTAGGTCTCACATGCCATAGTAGCTGCTCCAGGTCTAGGCTAGGTCTCACATGCATAGCAGCTGCTCCAGGTCTAGGCTAGGTCTCACATGCATAGCAGCTGCTCCAGGTCTAGGCTAGGTCTCACATGCATAGCAGCTGCTCCAGGTCTAGGCTAGGTCTCACATGCATAGCAGCTGCTCCAGGTCTAGGCTAGGTCTCACATGCATAGCAGCTGCTCCAGGTCTAGGCTAGGTCTCACATGCATAGCAGCTGCTCCAGGTCTAGGCTAGGTCTCACATGCATAGCAGCTGCTCCAGGTCTAGGCTAGGTCTCACATGCATAGCAGCTGCTCCAGGTCTAGGCTAGGTCTCACATGCATAGCAGCTGCTCCAGGTCTAGGCTAGGTCACACATGCATAGCAGCTGCTCCAGGTCTAGGCTAGGTCTCACATGCATAGCAGCTGCTCCAGGTCTAGGCTAGGTCTCACATGCCATAGTAGCTGCTCCAGGTCTAGGCTAGGTCTCACATGCATAGCAGCTGCTCCAGGTCTAGGCTAGGTCTCACATGCATAGCAGCTGCTCCAGGTTTAGGCTAGGTCTCACATGCATAGTAGCTGCTCCAGGTCTAGGCTAGGTCTCACATGCATAGCAGCTGCTCCAGGTCTAGGCACATGCATAGCAGCTGCTCCAGGTCTAGGCTAGGTCTCACATGCATAGCAGCTGCTCCAGGTCTAGGCTAGGTCTCACATGCATAGCAGCTGCTCCAGGTCTAGGCTAGGTCTCACATGCATAGCAGCTGCTCCAGGTCTAGGCTAGGTCTCACATGCATAGCAGCTACTCCAGGTCTAGGCTAGGTCTCACATGCATAGCAGCTGCTCCAGGTCTAGGCTAGGTCTCACATGCCATAGTAGCTGCTCCAGGTCTAGGCTAGGTCTCACATGCCATAGTAGCTGCTCCAGGTCTAGGCTAGGTCTCACATGCCATAGTAGCTGCTCCAGGTCTAGGCTAGGTCTCACATGCATAGCAGTTGCTCCAGGTCTAGGCTAGGTCTCACATGCATAGCAGCTGCTCCAGGTCTAGGCTAGGTCCCACATGCATAGTAGCTGCTCCAGGTCTAGGCTAGGTCTCACATGCATAGCAGCTGCTCCAGGTCTAGGCTAGGTCTCACATGCATAGCAGCTGCTCCAGGTCCAGGCTAGGTCTCACATGCCATAGTAGCTGCTCCAGGTCTAGGCTAGGTCTCACATACCATAGCAGCTGCTCCAGGTCTAGGCTAGGTCTCACATGCCATAGCAGCTGCTCCAGGTCTAGGCTAGGTCCCACATGCATAGCAGCTGCTCCAGGTCTAGGCTAGGTCTCACATGCATAGCAGCTGCTCCAGGTCTAGGCTAGGTCTCACATGCATAGCAGCTGCTCCAGGTCTAGGCTAGGTCTCACATGCATAGTAGCTGCTCCAGGTCTAGGCTAGGTCTCACATGCCATAGTAGCTGGTCCAGGTCTAGGCTAGGTCTCACATGCCATAGCAGCTGCTCCAGGTCTAGGCTAGGTCTCACATGCATAGCAGCTGCTCCAGGTCTAGGCTAGGTCTCACATGCATAGCAGATGCTCCAGGTCTAGGCTAGATCTCACATGCATAGCAGCTGCTCCAGGTCTAGGCTAGGTCTCACATGCATAGTAGCTGCTCCAGGTCTAGGCTAGGTCCCACATGCATAGCAGCTGCTCCAGGTCTAGGCTAGGTCTCACATGCATAGTAGCTGCTCCAGGTCTAGGCTAGGTCTCACATGCATAGCAGCTGCTCCAGGTCTAGGCTAGGTCTCACATGCATAGCAGCTGCTCCAGGTGTAGGCTAGGTCTCACATGCATAGCAGCTGCTCCAGGTCTAGGCTAGGTCTCACATGCCATAGCAGCTGCTCCAGGTCTAGGCTAGGTCTCACATGCATAGCAGCTGCTCCAGGTCTAGGCTAGGTCTCACATGCATAGCAGCTGCTCCAGGTCTAGGCTAGGTCTCACATGCCATAGTAGCTGCTCCAGGTCTAGGCTAGGTCTCACATGCCATAGCAGCTGCTCCAGGTCTAGGCTAGGTCTCACATGCATAGCAGCTGCTCCAGGTCTAGGCTAGGTCTCACATGCATAGCAGCTGCTCCAGGTCTAGGCTAGGTCTCACATGCATAGCAGCTGCTCCAGGTCTAGGCTAGGTCTCACATGCCATAGTAGCTGCTCCAGGTCTAGGCTAGGTCTCATATGCATAGCAGCTGCTCCAGGTCTAGGCTAGGTCTCACATGCCATAGCAGCTGCTCCAGGTCTAGGCTAGATCTCACATGCATAGCAGCTGCTCCAGGTCTAGGCTAGGTCTCACATGCATAGCAGCTGCTCCAGGTCTAGGCTAGGTCTCACATGCCATAGTAGCTGCTCCAGGTCTAGGCTAGGTCTCACATGCATAGCAGCTGCTCCAGGTCTAGGCTAGGTCTCACATGCATAGCAGCTGCTCCAGGTCTAGGCTAGGTCTCACATGCATAGCAGCTGCTCCAGGTCTAGGCTAGGTCTCACATGCATAGCAGCTGCTCCAGGTCTAGGCTAGGTCTCACATGCATAGCAGCTGCTCCAGGTCTAGGCTAGGTCTCACATGCATAGCAGCTGCTCCAGGTCTAGGCTAGGTCTCACATGCATAGCAGCTGCTCCAGGTCTAGGCTAGGTCTCACATGCATAGCAGCTGCTCCAGGTCTAGGCTAGGTCTCACATGCATAGCAGCTGCTCCAGGTCTAGGCTAGGTCACACATGCATAGCAGCTGCTCCAGGTCTAGGCTAGGTCTCACATGCATAGCAGCTGCTCCAGGTCTAGGCTAGGTCTCACATGCCATAGTAGCTGCTCCAGGTCTAGGCTAGGTCTCACATGCATAGCAGCTGCTCCAGGTCTAGGCTAGGTCTCACATGCATAGCAGCTGCTCCAGGTCTAGGCTAGGTCTCACATGCATAGTAGCTGCTCCAGGTCTAGGCTAGGTCTCACATGCATAGCAGCTGCTCCAGGTCTAGGCTAGGTCTCACATGCATAGCAGCTGCTCCAGGTCTAGGCTAGGTCTCACATGCATAGCAGCTGCTCCAGGTCTAGGCTAGGTCTCACATGCATAGCAGCTGCTCCAGGTCTAGGCTAGGTCTCACATGCATAGCAGCTACTCCAGGTCTAGGCTAGGTCTCACATGCATAGCAGCTGCTCCAGGTCTAGGCTAGGTCTCACATGCCATAGTAGCTGCTCCAGGTCTAGGCTAGGTCTCACATGCCATAGTAGCTGCTCCAGGTCTAGGCTAGGTCTCACATGCCATAGTAGCTGCTCCAGGTCTAGGCTAGGTCTCACATGCATAGCAGCTGCTCCAGGTCTAGGCTAGGTCTCACATGCATAGCAGCTGCTCCAGGTCTAGGCTAGGTCCCACATGCATAGTAGCTGCTCCAGGTCTAGGCTAGGTCTCACATGCATAGCAGCTGCTCCAGGTCTAGGCTAGGTCTCACATGCATAGCAGCTGCTCCAGGTCCAGGCTAGGTCTCACATGCCATAGTAGCTGCTCCAGGTCTAGGCTAGGTCTCACATACCATAGCAGCTGCTCCAGGTCTAGGCTAGGTCTCACATGCCATAGCAGCTGCTCCAGGTCTAGGCTAGGTCCCACATGCATAGCAGCTGCTCCAGGTCTAGGCTAGGTCTCACATGCATAGCAGCTGCTCCAGGTCTAGGCTAGGTCTCACATGCCATAGCAGCTGCTCCAGGTCTAGGCTAGGTCTCACATGCATAGCAGCTGCTCCAGGTCTAGGCTAGGTCTCACATGCATAGCAGATGCTCCAGGTCTAGGCTAGATCTCACATGCATAGCAGCTGCTCCAGGTCTAGGCTAGGTCTCACATGCATAGTAGCTGCTCCAGGTCTAGGCTAGGTCTCACATGCATAGCAGCTGCTCCAGGTCTAGGCTAGGTCTCACATGCATAGCAGCTGCTCCAGGTCTAGGCTAGGTCTCACATGCATAGCAGCTGCTCCAGGTCTAGGCTAGGTCTCACATGCCATAGCAGCTGCTCCAGGTCTAGGCTAGGTCTCACATGCATAGCAGCTGCTCCAGGTCTAGGCTAGGTCTCATATGCATAGCAGCTGCTCCAGGTCTAGGCTAGGTCTCACATGCCATAGTAGCTGCTCCAGGTCTAGGCAAGGTCTCACATGCCATAGCAGCTGCTCCAGGTCTAGGCTAGGTCTCACATGCATAGCAGCTGCTCCAGGTCTAGGCTAGGTCTCACATGCATAGCAGCTGCTCCAGGTCTAGGCTAGGTCTCACATGCATAGCAGCTGCTCCAGGTCTAGGCTAGGTCTCACATGCCATAGTAGCTGCTCCAGGTCTAGGCTAGGTCTCACATGCCATAGTAGCTGCTCCAGGTCTAGGCTAGGTCTCACATGCCATAGCAGCTGCTCCAGGTCTAGGCTAGGTCTCACATGCATAGTAGCTGCTCCAGGTCTAGGCTAGGTCTCACATGCATAGCAGATGCTCCAGGTCTAGGCTAGGTCTCACATGCATAGCAGCTGCTCCAGGTCTAGGCTAGGTCTCACATGCATAGCAGCTGCTCCAGGTCTAGGCTAGGTCTCACATGCATAGCAGCTGCTCCAGGTCTAGGCTAGGTCTCACATGCATAGTAGCTGCTCCAGGTCTAGGCTAGGTCTCACATGCATAGCAGCTGCTCCAGGTCTAGGCTAGGTCTCACATGCATAGCAGCTGCTCCAGGTCTAGGCTAGGTCTCACATGCATAGCAGCTGCTCCAGGTCTAGGCTAGGTCTCACATGCATAGCAGCTGCTCCAGGTCTAGGCTAGGTCTCACATGCATAGCAGCTGCTCCAGGTCTAGGCTAGGTCTCACATGCCATAGCAGCTGCTCCAGGTCTAGGCTAGGTCTCACATGCATAGCAGCTGCTCCAGGTCTAGGCTAGGTCTCACATGCATAGCAGCTGCTCCAGGTCTAGGCTAGGTCTCACATGCATAGCAGCTACTCCAGGTCTAGGCTAGGTCTCACATGCATAGCAGCTGCTCCAGGTCTAGGCTAGGTCTCACATGCATAGCAGCTGCTCCAGGTCTAGGCTAGGTCTCACATGTCATAGTAGCTCCTCCAGGTCTAGGCTAGGTCTCACATGCATAGCAGCTGCTCCAGGTCTAGGCTAGGTCTCACATGCATAGCAGCTGCTCCAGGTCTAGGCTAGGTCTCACATGCATAGCAGCTGCTCCTGGTCTAGGCTAGGTCTCACATGCCATAGCAGCTGCTCCAGGTCTAGGCTAGGTCTCACATGCCATAGCAGCTGCTCCAGGTCTAGGCTAGGTCTCACATGCATAGCAGCTACTCCAGGTCTAGGCTAGGTCTCACATGCCATAGTAGCTGCTCCAGGTCTAGGCTAGGTCTCACATGCCATAGTAGCTGCTCCAGGTCTAGGCTAGGTCTCACATGCATAGCAGCTGCTCCAGGTCTAGGCTAGGTCTCACATGCATAGCAGCTGCTCCAGGTCTAGGCTAGGTCTCACATGCATAGCAGCTGCTCCAGGTCTAGGCTAGGTCTCACATGCATCCAGGTCTAGGCTAGGTCTCACATCCATAGCAGCTGCTCCAGGTCTAGGCTAGGTCTCACATGCATAGCAGCTGCTCCAGGTCTAGGCTAGGTCTCACATGCATAGTAGCTGCTCCAGGTCTAGGCTAGGTCTCACATGCATAGCAGCTGCTCCAGGTTCAGGCTAGGTCTCACATGCATAGCAGCTACTCCAGGTCTAGGCTAGGTCTCACATGCATAGCAGCTGCTCCAGGTCTAGGCTAGGTCTCACATGCCATAGCAGCTGCTCCAGGTCTAGGCTAGGTCTCACATGCATAGCAGCTGCTCCAGGTCTAGGCTAGGTCACACATGCATAGCAGCTGCTCCAGGTCTAAGCTAGGTCTCACATGCATAGCAGATGCTCCAGGTCTAGGCTAGGTGTCACATGCATAGCAGCTGCTCCAGGTCTAGACTAGGTCTCACATGCATAGCAGCTGCTCCAGGTCTAGGCTAGGTCTCACATGCATAGCAGCTGCTCCAGGTCTAGGCTAGGTCTCACATGCATAGCAGCTGCTCCAGGTCTAGGCTAGGTCTCACATGCATCCAGGTCTAGGCTAGGTCTCACATGCATAGCAGCTGCTCCAGGTCTAGGCTAGGTCTCACATGCATAGCAGCTGCTCCAGGTCTAGGCTAGGTCTCACATGCATAGCAGCTGCTCCAGGTCTAGGCTAGGTCTCACATGCCATAGCAGCTGCTCCAGGTCTAGGCTAGGTCTCACATGCATAGCAGCTGCTCCAGGTCTAGGCTAGGTCTCACATGCATAGCAGCTGCTCCAGGTCTAGGCTAGGTCTCACATGCATAGCAGCTACTCCAGGTCTAGGCTAGGTCTCACATACATAGCAGCTGCTCCAGGTCTAGGCTAGGTCTCACATGCATAGCAGCTGCTCCAGGTCTAGGCTAGGTCTCACATGCATAGCAGCTGCTCCAGGTCTAGGCTAGGTCTCACATGCATAGCAGCTGCTCCTGGTCTAGGCTAGGTCTCACATGCCATAGCAGCTGCTCCAGGTCTAGGCTAGGTCTCACATGCCATAGCAGCTGCTCCAGGTCTAGGCTAGGTCTCACATGCATAGCAGCTACTCCAGGTCTAGGCTAGGTCTCACATGCCATAGTAGCTGCTCCAGGTCTAGGCTAGGTCTCACATGCCATAGTAGCTGCTCCAGGTCTAGGCTAGGTCTCACATGCATAGCAGCTGCTCCAGGTCTAGGCTAGGTCTCACATGCATAGCAGCTGCTCCAGGTCTAGGCTAGGTCTCACATGCCATAGTAGCTGCTCCAGGTCTAGGCTAGGTCTCACATGCATAGCAGATGCTCCAGGTCTAGGCTAGGTCTCACATGCATAGCAGCTGCTCCAGGTCTAGGCTAGGTCTCACATGCATAGCAGCTGCTCCAGGTCTAGGCTAGGTCTCACATGCCATAGCAGCTGCTCCAGGTCTAGGATAGGTCTCACATGCATAGCTGCTGCACCAGGTCTAGGCTAGGTCTCACATGCATAGCAGCTGCTCCAGGTCTAGGCTAGGTCTCACATGCCATAGCAGCTGCTCCAGGTCTAGGCTAGGTCTCACATGCATAGCAGCTGCTCCAGGTCTAGGCTAGGTCTCACATGCCATAGTAGCTGCTCCAGGTCTAGGCTAGGTCTCACATGCCATAGTAGCTGCTCCAGGTCTAGGCTAGGTCTCACATGCATAGCAGCTGCTCCAGGTCTAGGCTAGGTCTCACATGCCATAGTAGCTGCTCCAGGTCTAGGCTAGGTCTCACATGCATAGCAGCTGCTCCAGGTCTAGGCTAGGTCTCACATGCATAGTAGCTGCTCCAGGTCTAGGCTAGGTCTCACATGCATAGCAGCTGCTCCAGGTCTAGGCTAGGTCTCACATGCCATAGTAACTGCTCCAGGTCCAGGCTAGGTCTCACATGCCATAGTAGCTGCTCCTGGTCTAGGCTAGGTCTCACATGCATAGTAGCTGCTCCAGGTCTAGGCTAGGTCTCACATGCATAGTAGCTGCTCCAGGTCTAGGCTAGGTCTCACATGCATAGCAGCTGCTCCAGGTCTAGGCTAGGTCTCACATGCATAGCAGCTGCTCCAGGTCTAGGCTAGGTCTCACATGCATAGTAGCTGCTCCAGGTCTAGGCTAGGTCTCACATGCATAGCAGCTGCTCCAGGTCTAGGCTAGGTCTCACATGCCATAGTAGCTGCTCCAGGTCTAGGATAGGTCTCACATGCCATAGTAGCTGCTCCAGGTCTAGGCTAGGTCTCACATTCATAGCAGCTGCTCCAGGTCTAGGCTAGGTCTCACATGCCATAGTAGCTGCTCCAGGTCTAGGCTAGGTCTCACATGCTGCTCCAGGTCTAGGCTAGGTCTCACATGCCATAGTAGCTGCTCCAGGTCTAGGCTAGGTCTCACATGCCATAGCAGCTGCTCCAGGTCTAGGGTAGGTCTCACATGCATAGCAGCTGCTCCAGGTCTAGGCTAGGTCTCACATGCCATAGTAGCTGCTCCAGGTCTAGGCTAGGTCTCACATGCCATAGTAGCTGCTCCAGGTCTAGGCTAGGTCTCACATGCATAGCAGCTGCTCCAGGTCTAGGCTAGGTCTCACATGCATAGTAGCTGCTCCAGGTCTAGGCTAGGTCTCACATGCCATAGTAGCTGCTCCAGGTCTAGGCTAGGTCTCACATGCTGCTCCAGGTCTAGGCTAGGTCTCACATGCCATAGTAGCTGCTCCAGGTCTAGGCTAGGTCTCACATGCCATAGCAGCTGCTCCAGGTCTAGGCTAGGTCTCACATGCCATAGTAGCTGCTCCAGGTCTAGGCTAGGTCTCACATGCATAGCAGCTGCTCCAGGTCTAGGCTAGGTCTCACATGCCATAGTAGCTGCTCCAGGTCTAGGCTAGGTCTCACATGCCATAGCAGCTGCTCCAGGTCTAGGCTAGGTCTCACATGCATAGCAGCTGCTCCAGGTCTAGGCTAGGTCTCACATGCCATAGTAGCTGCTCCAGGTCTAGGCTAGGTCTCACATGCCATAGTAGCTGCTCCAGGTCTAGGCTAGGTCTCACATGCATAGCAGCTGCTCCAGGTCTAGGCTAGGTCTCACATGCCATAGTAGCTGCTCCAGGTCTAGGCTAGGTCTCACATGCTGCTCCAGGTCTAGGCTAGGTCTCACATGCCATAGTAGCTGCTCCAGGTCTAGGCTAGGTCTCACATGCATAGCAGCTGCTCCAGGTCTAGGCTAGGTCTCACATGCATAGCAGCTGCTCCAGGTCTAGGCTAGGTCCCACATGCATAGCAGCTGCTCCAGGTCTAGGCTAGGTCTCACATGCATAGCAGCTGCTCCAGGTCTAGGCTAGGTCTCACATGCATGGCAGCTGCTCCAGGTCTAGGCTAGGTCTCACATGCATAGCAGCTGCTCCAGGTCTAGGCTAGGTCCCACATGCATAGCAGCTGCTCCAGGTCTAGGCTAGGTCTCACATGCATAGCAGCTGCTCCAGGTCTAGGCTAGGTCTCACATGCATAGCAGCTGCTCCAGGTCTAGGCTAGGTCTCACATGCCATAGTAGCTGCTCCAGGTCTAGGCTAGGTCTCACATGCCATAGTAGCTGCTCCAGGTCTAGGCTAGGTCTCACATGCCATAGTAGCTGCTCCAGGTCTAGGCTAGGTCTCACATTCATAGCAGCTGCTCCAGGTCTAGGCTAGGTCTCACATGCCATAGTAGCTGCTCCAGGTCTAGGCTAGGTCTCACATGCATAGCAGCTGCTCCAGGTCTAGGCTAGGTCTCACATGCATAGCAGCTGCTCCAGGTCTAGGCTAGGTCTCACATGCCATAGCAGCTGCTCCAGGTCTAGGCTAGGTCTCACTTGCCATAGTAGCTGCTCCAGGTCTAGGCTAGGTCTCACATGCATAGCAGCTGCTCCAGGTCTAGGCTAGGTCTCACATGCATAGTAGCTGCTCCAGGTCTAGGCTAGGTCTCACATGCCATAGCAGCTACTCCAGGTCTAGGCTAGGTCTCACATGCATAGCAGCTGCTCCAGGTCTAGGCTAGGTCTTACATGCATAGCAGCTGCTCCAGGTCTAGGCTAGGTCTCACATGCCATAGTAGCTGCTCCAGGTCTAGGCTAGGTCTCACATGCATAGCAGCTGCTCCAGGTCTAGGCTAGGTCTCACATGCATAGCAGCTGCTCCAGGTCTAGGCTAGGTCTCACATGCATAGCAGCTGCTCCAGGTCTAGGCTAGGTCTCACATGCATAGCAGCTGCTCCAGGTCTAGGCTAGGTCTCACATGCATAGCAGCTGCTCCAGGTCTAGGCTAGGTCTCACATGCATAGCAGCTACTCCAGGTCTAGGCTAGGTCTCACATGCCATAGTAGCTGCTCCAGGTCTAGGCTAGGTCTCACATGCATAGTAGCTGCTCCAGGTCTAGGCTAGGTGTCACATGCCATAGTAGCTGCTCCAGGTCTAGGCTAGGTCTCACATGCATAGCAGCGGCTCCAGGTCCAGGCTAGGTCTCACATGCCATAGCAGCTACTCCAGGTCTAGGCTAGGTCTCACATGCATAGCAGCTGCTCCAGGTCTAGGCTAGGTCTCACATGCATAGCAGCTGCTCCAGGTCTAGGCTAGGTCTCACATGCATAGCAGCTGCTCCAGGTCTAGGCTAGGTCTCACATGCCATAGTAGCTGCTCCAGGTCTAGGCTAGGTCTCACATGCATAGCAGCTGCTCCTGGTCTAGGCTAGGTCTCACATGCATAGCAGCTGCTCCAGGTCTAGGCTAGGTCTCACATGCATAGCAACTGCTCCAGGTCTAGGCTTGGTCTCACATGCCATAGTAGCTGCTCCAGGTCTAGGCTAGGTCTCACATGCATAGCAGATGCTCCAGGTCTAGCCTAGGTCTCACATGCATAGCAGCTGCTCCAGGTCTAGGCTAGGTCTCACATGCATAGCAGCTGCTCCAGGTCTAGGCTAGGTCTCACATGCATAGCAGCTGCTCCAGGTCTAGGCTAGGTCTCACATGCATAGCAGCTGCTCCAGGTCTAGGTTAGGTCTCACATGCATAGCAGCTGCTCCAGGTCTAGGCTAGGTCTCACATGCATAGCAGCTGCTCCAGGTCTAGGCTAGGTCTCACATGCATAGCAGCTGCTCCAGGTCTAGGCTAGGTCTCACATGCATAGCAGCTGCTCCAGGTCTAGGCTAGGTCTCACATGCCATAGTAGCTGCTCCAGGTCTAGGCTAGGTCTCACATGCATAGCAGCTGCTCCAGGTCTAGGCTAGGTCTCACATGCATAGCAGCTGCTCCAGGTCTAGGCTAGGTCTCACATGCATAGCAGCTGCTCCAGGTCTAGGCTAGGTCTCACATGCCATAGTATCTGCTCCAGGTCTAGGCTAGGTCTCACATGCCATAGTAGCTGCTCCTGGTCTAGGCTAGGTTTCACATGCATAGTAGCTGCTCCAGGTCTAGGCTAGGTCTCACATGCATAGCAGCTGCTCCAGGTCTAGGCTAGGTCTCACATGCATAGCAGCTGCTCCAGGTCTAGGCTAGGTCTCACATGCATAGCAGCTGCTCCAGGTCTAGGCTAGGTCTCACATGCATAGTAGCTGCTCCAGGTCTAGGCTAGGTCTCACATTCATAGCAGCTGCTCCAGGTCTAGGCTAGGTCTCACATGCCATAGTAGCTGCTCCAGGTCTAGGCTAGGTCTCACATGCTGCTCCAGGTCTAGGCTAGGTCTCACATGCCATAGTAGCTGCTCCAGGTCTAGGCTAGCTCTCACATGCCATAGCAGCTGCTCCAGGTCTAGGCTAGGTCTCACATGCATAGCAGCTGCTCCAGGTCTAGGCTAGGTCTCACATGCCATAGTAGCTGCTCCAGGTCTAGGCTAGGTCTCACATGCCATAGTAGCTGCTCCAGGTCTAGGCTAGGTCTCACATGCATAGCAGCTGCTCCAGGTCTAGGCTAGGTCTCACATGCCATAGTAGCTGCTCCAGGTCTAGGCTAGGTCTCACATGCTGCTCCAGGTCTAGGCTAGGTCTCACATGCCATAGTAGCTGCTCCAGGTCTAGGCTAGGTCTCACATGCTGCTCCAGGTCTAGGCTAGGTCTCACATGCCATAGTAGCTGCTCCAGGTCTAGGCTAGGTCTCACATGCCATAGCAGCTGCTCCAGGTCTAGGCTTGGTCTCACATGCATAGCAGCTGCTCCAGGTCTAGGCTAGGTCTCACATGCATAGCAGCTGCTCCAGGTCTAGGCTAGGTCTCACATGCATAGCAGCTGCTCCAGGTCTAGGCTAGGTCCCACATGCATAGCAGCTGCTCCAGGTCTAGGCTAGGTCTCACATGCATAGCAGCTGCTCCAGGTCTAGGCTAGGTCTCACATGCATGGCAGCTGCTCCAGGTCTAGGCTAGGTCTCACATGCATAGCAGCTGCTCCAGGTCTAGGCTAGGTCCCACATGCATAGCAGCTGCTCCAGGTCTAGGCTAGGTCTCACATGCATAGCAGCTGCTCCAGGTCTAGGCTAGGTCTCACATGCATAGCAGCTGCTCCAGGTCTAGGCTAGGTCTCACATGCCATAGTAGCTGCTCCAGGTCTAGGCTAGGTCTCACATGCCATAGTAGCTGCTCCAGGTCTAGGCTAGGTCTCACATGCCATAGTAGCTGCTCCAGGTCTAGGCTAGGTCTCACATGCATAGCAGCTGCTCCAGGTCTAGGCTAGGTCTCACATGCCATAGTAGCTGCTCCAGGTCTAGGCTAGGTCTCACATGCATAGCAGCTGCTCCAGGTCTAGGCTAGGTCTCACATGCATAGCAGCTGCTCCAGGTCTAGGCTAGGTATCACATGCCATAGCAGCTGCTCCAGGTCTAGGCTAGGTCTCACTTGCCATAGTAGCTGCTCCAGGTCTAGGCTAGGTCTCACATGCATAGCAGCTGCTCCAGGTCTAGGCTAGGTCTCACATGCATAGTAGCTGCTCCAGGTCTAGGCTAGGTCTCACATGCATAGCAAGTAAATTATATATTTCAAATTTTGTTCACTGTTTAACCGAGCATTGACTAGAACCACTTGAAACTGGCAAGCTGCATATTAATTGCTAATCTCTATTCAGATTGGGAGGGTTGGATTAGTCCAGTTCAGACTATCTAGGTTGCACTGTAATTAACATATATACATGCACATACTTTTTTGTGTATATAGGAATTTGAAGTTGGTTCTCATGTTCTCATGAGGAGAGGAATTCTAAGCGGGACAGCATGAAAGGACAAAATGTTTCCTAAATGGAGTACCCCATACAAAATTGTCGAACAAAAGGACCAAAAGCTTTTCCGGTTGCATAACCTCAAGTCTAACATTATCCTTGTCAGTCTGCTCAAGTCTAACATTATCCTTGTCAGTCTGCTCAAGTCTAACATTATCCTTGTCAGTCTGCTCAAGTCTAACATTATCCTTGTCAGTCTGCTCAAGTCTAACATTATCCTTGTCAGTCTGCTCAAGTCTAACATTATCCTTGTCAGTCTGCTCAAGTCTAACATTATCCTTGTCAGTCTGCTCAAGTCTAACATTATCCTTGTCAGTCTGCTCAAGTCTAACATTATCCTTGTCAGTCTGCTCAAGTCTAACATTATCCTTGTCAGTCTGCTCAAGTCTAACATTATCCTTGTCAGTCTGCTCAATGCTGACAGACTGAAAGTGACCAGAGAATCATCTGCAAACAATCCATCACCAGAAAAAAAGCCACAAGTCTGCACACAAAATAAAGGAAGAGTGAGTAAATTATGATGTTTATTGGTGATTTGGTGAATGTTGCTTATAAAAGTGTAGTCTTGCAGAAATCCACAATGCCATGCACTTGGATCACTTAGAATTATTGTAACTATGTAATATTTATTCCAGAAGAAGTTAAAATGAAGGAGATTGAAACTGGAAAATGGCTAATTTATGAGCACATCACTTTGGCACAGGAATTTATTCAATCCAAATATTTCTGCTGTGTGTTGCAGTCCTCGCTTTTGGTTCAGAATGATGGTTTCTCACATGCACAGAAGAAACTCCATAGCAATCCATGATTTGAAAGTGATGGGGGATGCTGTTGAGCTGGGCTTATTGCTGAACATGGCGAAGTGCGAGATTATAAGCCATGACATGACTACATGTGGAACCCTTCTTGTTTCACTCCCTGGTGCACAATTGGTGCCCCCTTCTCATGCTCAGTTGTTGGGTTCTCCCCTAAGAGACAATGCGTGTATCTCAGCAGTTTTGGCTGACAAGGTGGAGGCTCTGAGAAGGTTGGGTGAACGACTGAAATTCCTGTCGGCTCACGATGCCTTACGCAATTGCTTTGCCCTCCCGAAGCTTTTGCATGTCCTTCGCACCACTTTCAATCAGCCACCCTGGAGATCTACGATGTCTGTCTGCGGGAAATCCTATGCAGTATTACCAACACCTTTCTGGAGCCAAGTAGCTAAGCGTGGTCAGTGAAGTTTGGGGGTCTGGGGATCCGCAGCGCTGTTGAAGTCGCTCCCTCTGCTTTTCTGGCCTCAACATTTTCTTCATCTGAGCTGGTCAATGCCATCCTTCCCCCATCCTTCAGGTCACTCCCTGCTCCTTTCATAGTCGAGGCGCAGTCATGCTGGTCAGGGTCAGTGGGACATGATCACCAGCCTCCTGAGGGTGCTGCTGCTTGCAAGCAGAAGTGGTGGGACGATTTGCGGGCTGCTTCTGCTGCTGAACGGCTGCTAGAGGGTGCAGAAAATGATGAGGAGCGTGCCCGTCTTCTCTCAGTGTCCACCAAGGAGTCGGGTACCTGGCTGAGGGCATTGCCTTTGACAGCTCTAGGCCTGCGAATGGACGACAATACTGTGAGGGTTGCTGTGGGTCTGCACTTGGGAACAGCAGTCTGTGGGCCACACTCCTGCCACCTTTGTGGGACTGCTGTTGATGCCCTAGGTAGGCATGCCCTCAGCTGTAGGCGGAGTGTGGGAAGACATCAACGGCATGCGGCAGTGAACGAATTATTATTATTATTGTTATTGTTATTATTGTTATTTTTGTTTAATGTTATTGTTAATGTTATTGTTAATGTTAATGTTATTGTTATTGTTAATGTTATTGTTAATGTTAATGTTATTGTTAATGTTATTGTTATTGTTAATGTTATTGTTAATGTTATTGTTATTGTTATTGTTAATGTTAGTTATTGTTATTGTTATTGTTATTGTTATTGTTAATGTTATTGTTATTGTTATTGTTATTGTTATTTTTATTGTTAATGTTATTGTTATTGTTATTGTTATTGTTAATGTTATTGTTAATGTTAATGTTATTGTTAATGTTATTGTTATTGTTAATGTTATTGTTATTGTTATTGTTATTATTATTCAGCAACTCGGATTCAGGTCAGGGGGTGGGGGTGTCGGGATTGCAGCTATTGATACTGATTTAATGACTGAAGAGTAGCCTTTTTGCATTTAGAAAGTAGCTCAGAAGGAAGTTTGGTGTCGTAACAGCACTCCTCACTGTTAAACTTCACACTCATAATAGAAGCAATAGTGGAAGGCTTCAAACTGGGACGCTGATCAGTGTGGATCTTTTGAAGAATCGAAAATCCACGTTCAGAGTCAGCATTGGACACTGGAATTGTCAATAGACCAGTCATCAGCCGAGACAAGCTAGGAAATCCCTGCTCCCCATCTAGGGTCTTGATCTTGCTTACTTCATTCCAGTACTTGCCTGCTCTAGGTTTCTTCTCGCCTGTGACAGACTTATAATAGAAGCTGTCAAGAGAGAGATCAGGGAGATCATCTGGTGAAAGAGTGAAATCCATGAACTCTTCCCGCAATCTACCAATTGAGCTCGAATCAGCTAAACCTAATTGCTTAAACCTCTCAGAAAGAGAAGCTACAGTGCTGAAGGAGTAAGAGCTGACTTGAAGGGGATTGATGATGCCCAAGTCCTTCAGTATAGTGTCACTAAAGGTTCAACATTTTCTGAAGTGTCGCCACATAGAAACTACGGATGGCACTGAAAATTGGTTTAAGATCCTGCTCTTCCTCGAGTGCAGAGATGTACGCCCAAGTACTGTCTTCTAGCCCTAGATTCTCGTCAGGTAGTTGCCCTGTACTGTCTAGGCTGAGACGACCAAGATTAGCTGAAGCAGCAAGAATAACCTCAGGCTTCAAGATGTTACTGGCATAAAGACGGATAAGCCGATTCATTTCAGAGTACAACTGGCAGGTAGTATTTTGAGTTGACTTTTGAAAAGTCTTATTAAACCTGTCCATAGATGGCAGAATATAAGAAAGGAAAAGGAGGATAGGTGGGTTTTGAAGTCGCCCTATAATGCTTTTGACTTTAGCACTTTCTGCCTCTTTACAAGAGAGAAAGTAGGACAATAAGCCGTCATACTGAGCAAGATATCGCCCAACACACCTTAACAGACTCAACCAACGAAGTTGTACAGTGCTTCAGAATCGTTTGAGGCTCAGAAGTAAAGAAGGAAGTCCAAATGTTGCAAACATCTTGCTTTCTCTTACTGCTATGAAAGAAGTAATAGAACACCTCAACGAAAAGCTGATCAATATCTACAGGAAGGGCTTGCATACCAGCTTTTACAGTTAGATCAGCGAGATTACAAATACAGCCTACATCTAAAACATCAGGGCACTCCTTCCTTATCAGTTTCTGGACCCCAGAACGTGCCCCTTTCATCACGTTCGTGTTGTCAGACATGAAAGACAAACATTTGCTGAAGTGTCCAAACCATGACTACCAAGTGACTGCTTAAGAGCAGAAAAGAGGTTTATTGCTGTGCCTATATTAACTACTGGCATGTCCAGAAATCTGGTGCGAACGTCTCCTACACTAGAATCGAACACACGAACAAGTATTAGACAGGATTTGTCCGTCTTATCATTTGACTCGTCCATCATGACAGAGAAAAAACTAGACGTGCTGTGAAGGGTATTTTGAAGATAGTGGGGAGCTAAAGCTTCCTTAATGACTGCTGCAGTTTTAGTATGGCCACAAGCAAACGTTTTTGCAACTTCTGAGTCTGGGAACATCCGATTAAACAATTTTGTGGCATGGTCGCTAATTAGAAAAGAAAGATTGTGCTCAGCCACAAACTTGCACCAAAGAGACTCAGCTTCTGTAGTAGCCTGAGCTGTTTGAGGCTTAAAGTAAGATGCTACTGACCTGGACGAAGATGCAGCCTTAGCCATACCAATATGGCGTTTTTCTTGTACATGTCAGTAACAGTAACATGTGTGACTACATCATGTCGTCCAGAGGAACATATTGAGCATCTTGCGTAGGTATCACCTATACAGAGGTTACATATACTTGTAATTCAACAACTTTGCTGTACTTAGATCTACAAACCTTTGGAACTTTTCCCTATTCCTGGAAATTCATGCACCCACTTAGGATCAAAGAAGTTCCTTGCCGGTTGGAGCCGTGACTATACCACAGTGGGTTTACAATAGCACCCACGCTTGCCTAATTAACGGTTGTAGTTTAGGACTTCCACTAGCTAGTACTTGTTAATCAGGACCGGCCAATTCTGGCACTCGGGTTTTGAGGGACCCCACTTTGGCTGCATGTAACTTTAGAAGCAACTGTTTTAATACCAAAAGAGAGCACACAGAGATTTGAGCTATATCATACAGTGAAGTGTGCAGAATCTATGGAGCCCAAAGTCATAACTACACGTCTTCTGGAACTTGTCCCCCCTTTTAAAAGAAAGCCTTTTTTCCAGCCTAAAGTTAAGCCTTTTTTAACCCCAATTGAAAGTCCTTTTTTTTTTAGCCTAAAGGAAGGCCCTCTTTTCCTTCCAAAAGGAAAGCCCTTTTTTCAGTCTGCACGTACCATGTGCATTTGCTGCACTTGACATAAGCTGCAGCTTAGTAGAGTACAAGCTGGTGTTAGCATACTGGAGACCAAGACAATCTCTGGGAAAATGGCAAACCTGTGGTGACTTTTCTACTCTTCTCCACCAAAAGAAAAACTTTGAAAGAACAAGCTACTCCCCGACTTGGCAATTGAAGTTTGTGAAGGCAGCTGGTACTCGCTGGCCATGAATGGTATGGAAGCAATTATAAAAACAGCCTGCTATTATAATTACTCTGCAGCAACTCCTCAAAACTTCAGGAGCTACAGATGCACTCAGTTTGTGTACACATCACTCTGGCTCCACTGCTGTTGCAAGTATCCTATTTCTTTCCGAGGTCCTTGACCTTGGCTCATATGAATGTTTCTATGCAAAGGAAGATGGTTGACTTCAGCAGGCTACAAGTATTTATGCAGTCCATGAATTAACATCTTTGAAAGAGCTGAAGGGTTCTCCTGACTAAATCACCCTTGAAAGTACTGGAAGAAGGTTTTTCTATTGGCTTCAGTGCCCTACAAGTCAGCAACATCCATCCTTGATCTGTTGAAGATCATGAGAAGAAAGAGAGTCACCTGTGAGTGGTTGAGTTAGAGTAAACAGAAATGTGGTAAGCAATTGGACTGCTTGGTCCAAAAATTTGACTATCTGTGAATCCTGATCCAATGTTGTGCCTTCCAATGCTTCTGTTGACCACATTGCAATTACATACACATCACCGTCTTGACTAGGTCTGACAAACAACTTTCTGAATGGAGAGTTTTCAGAAGCAAGGAGAAAGCATTACTCACGAGCCTAGTTTGCAGGACGTCCTGATGTCTATGCAAGCCACTGAAGCCTATAGGAGAACCTTTCCGCACACTTTCACCCTTATTCACTTCCCTTTGTCTTAGCCAGTTGGGAGTGCCGTGGTGGAACAGTCATCCAGTGAGCTGAAGATGATCAAGACTAACAAATTGCTTCTCTGACTGTAATTTGGAAAGGCTAATAATGAAGTTTGCTGTTGAAGGACAAGAAATATGCAGTGCTCTATTTGAAGAGAATTTAGATTCAAAGATGGAAAACAGACTAATTTAAAAATTGCCTGGTAAAGGTAAGGGATATTTCAGTTAAGGGGAGTGATTTTCCTTGTTTTACCTTCCAATTTCAATGTAATGTGTCATTAGTTACGACTCTCACCAATTAACACAGATATTGATATATTGCAAGTCATTGCACACAGTAATTGTAATCAGTAATGAGATTCATGAAGGAGCAATATAGTATAGCAGATCTAGTATTGCATGACATACTCTCTCATGAAGAGAGGCATTACTACTAGTTCATTGCGGTTATTCTCTGCTCCTAATGGAGGGGACTTTTCTTGCACTGCACATACCTGGGGTAGAAACAACAGGGTCATATCTCATGAATATAAATAAGATATGTTTTTGGACTTTGGGACCCCCACACTTGGTGGTGAAGCTATCGAGCCCCAAATATAAACCCACAACTCATTAATGCTTTAACCTGTGTAAGTGCATATGGAAGAATTGTTTTAAAAATCGATAATAAATCGACTGCTCAGTCTATTTCCATAGTTCTGGTAGTTCTCAAAAGAAAGGGCTTCCATACTCCATCTGCTCTCCCAATATCAAGTCCGGAAACATCTGGTAAGTCATTAAAAAATGCAGGCAAACACCAACTACCCTTAGTTATAAAAACCTCGAAATAAATGACGAACAATCCTCGAAGATGTACTTCCCCAGGTTATTTGCGAAGATTTTGCATCCTCTGAGGATCATTCAGTTGAAGAAAGGTGAAGGAATATGTAGTTAAGTGGAAAAGTTGGTTTGTGATCCATGACTGATGAAATGTTTAGCTACTGCAGTCCGACCTGTTGACCATCACTCTCTAGAATGTAGCGATGACCATGCCTCAGACAATGAAGGCTTGCATCTGGAGGCCTTCAGGTGTGTAAGACTATCTATATATATATATGAGCCTGTTATTCCTGAAATTTTAGTAAATTATGACTCCAATGATGAGCATCTTCCAGCTTTTCTCCACCACTCCTTGCAGGAGCACCTCAGACGTCTTCTCCAGCCATAGCAAAACTACATCTTTGCTGCAGCACCTGTTCACAGTAGAGCTAGGTCTTTGCAGCAGTTCTTACACATTTTCAGAAAAATGAAATTCTATATGGCATCATCGATTTTGACAAAAATTAACTGATTGTAAAGCTTATCGACCGCTATGTCTACAACTTTGAAGGGATGGATGCATTCATTATTTTATAAGAATTTTAGCTTGGAAAGCCATCGGTGAAAGGGTTAATTAAGGACTAAATATTTTGTTGTTGCTGATCTTCAGTGTGTACAACCTTTGAACCCTGTCTCACCTTCAGCTCTGACTATGCTTATAATAAATAGGCTTACCTCTTCTTCAGAGTTGCTATGTTGAATGTGCATGAAGGATGCTTGGATGAAACATCTGGGTCCATCTTCTGCTGCAGACTCTTGCTGGACTGGGCTCTGTACACCTCTTTCCATAGCAGTTGTGTTCTTGCAGTTGCTGCGGAGTGGCAGCGGTATGAGGATTAGCAGCTCTGCCTAAATGCGAGTACTTTATCTCTATGGCCTTACAAATCTTAACCTTTTATCTGCAAAGCCTACTCCCAGATCACTTGTCATAATAGACTGATGAATCCCGATGTTTATATAGACACTGGCAGTCTGCTAGGTAGGGAAACACTGACATCACTGAGAAATCCTTCATTACCATATGCATTTACAAGTAGTGATATCCTTGGGGAATGTCTTGGAAATATTCCTATTTCTGTTTGCACACATTACCTTAACTGGGTCAATTATGTACTATGGAGACGTGTAAGTTGTACCAATGTTGTTCCACTGATTCCAAAGCTCATCGACTGTTATGCAAACAGTCATAAGCTAAAACAAACTAAGTAATTGTGGATTGCCCCTTGAAGATGGTCAGTATCACCAAAATGGCTGTGATAACAATATACAGTTACCTAGATTTTATTAGGTTCACTATTTTAAGCAGAAGTCAACTGCTTTCTGGCATTTGATATGATGCAGTTAGCAAAAGTCTGGAGGATTGTTTATGAATAGCATTCATTAAAATAACAAAAGCATAAATGTCATATATTAACAGCTCTTTAAACCAAAGTAAATGTCGATTAATAAATATGATTTGACCTTCATCACGGTGATACATGATAAATTATTTAGTTCTGCCATAACCATGAATAATGAGTGTGGTTGTGCATAGTCTTGATAGTTGAGATCCAGTAACTACAGTTAGTTAAGCCCTGAAGCTCTGATCCTTGGGCTTAAGGTGAATGCGCAGAGCTATCCTTCACAAGAAAATCCCTTCATTTGAAGTCTTTTCACAACAAGATTGAATGGTAATGGTTCCATGAATGTTTAGCGATGGCAGACCTCCTGTCTGCATGCATCCACGTGTTACTTTTACTCTGGTCTCCAACTTCCTCTGTTCTCCGATGTATAGACTTTCCCACAGCTGCATGGAATGTAAAAATATTCTTGTCCTAGTTCCTGATGCAAGATGAACACTTGTGTTGCTTGTGGAGGAGCATGCTTTCAAGGTACTGGATCATACGCCAAATCGTTTCATTTGAAATGTCCCTAGACTCCCAAATGCCAGGTATTTTCAAGGAAAAGAGATAAGATGTTTCCTAAATATAGGAGTTTAACCTCAGGCAGGCACAACATGATGATCTTTCATCTGTAAAAAAAATAATTCAAAGCTTATCCAAATTCATGCTGTCAGCAACTGCTGTGATTTGTCTTGGACAGGAAGTAGTATGAGGTCATAGCTGACATGGTGAAGACTTAATCAGTTAGCAAAATGACTGTAGTAAGTTTTTATTACATTTTCATTCCACATGGCCAGAGGTAATGCTATTGAAAAGATGGAATATAATCAGGAAAATATGTCAAGCCTTGTTGCTTTGGTGGTGAAAATTCACTTCCATTCCCTGCTAGAAAATCACTATAATTATGCCTCTATTGATATTAACTAGGATACAGTGGCTCCCTGGGTCATTTTAAAGAGAGGTCACCAGATACTGCAACAACCTACACTCCATCCTCAGATAGGTCAAAACTAACATCTAGGCATAACTACTCCAGTCACAGGTGCTTTATTCACCTCACTGAAATCTAGTACTATTTATGCTC
Source organism: Cladorhizidae sp. MBARI D1340-BT2 (assembly GCA_028752905.1). Lineage (NCBI taxonomy): Eukaryota > Metazoa > Porifera > Demospongiae > Poecilosclerida > Cladorhizidae > Cladorhizidae sp. MBARI D1340-BT2. The sequence continues at coordinate 19,186,505 of JAQNBH010000009.1, forward strand.
AAATGAACTGCCTCCCAGACGACCATCGAATAGCGACAGAGGTGTCACTCCATCCTGAGATAGGTCACTATACAGTGAATAAGGGTCACTGAGAACTAGGATACAGTGACACTCATGGTCAAAGGGAGGTCACCAGATACTGGCCATACCTGCCATGCACTGCACCTGAAATACCTGCTTAGACAGGTCACAACAAACTCGGTGGAGGATACTCCATTCCGAGGTAGGAGGAGTCACTTCACTGTTCTCTGTCACTGTTCTCTGGACTAAATTCTTGTAGGTGGTTGCTTGATTATGCATTAAAAAACAACGAATACAATGACTTTCTCAATAACCAACTTTAAATGTACTCGCTCCACATTCCAGCTAAATGCTCTATCCTTCATCAAGAATAAAAACGTCCTACGTACTTAAAATTAAAAAAATGTATATCATCACGAGCTTGATAGTGCCCGAATAATTAAAAACTCCAATATTTTACATTTCATTAAATCGACTCAATTAGAACTCAACTAAAACTAAAAAATATATATCTCACACACCTGTGCTTCAAGATCTTACATATAATTAATGTTCCAGTTCAGAAGTGACTCTGTGACCAGGTAATTGCTGAGTCAGCATGAGCACATACCATATATACATATTGCCAGGCATGGCATATGCATGTATGTAAATCTATTATGTATTCACTACCGTATATTCACTGTAAAAAAATAGGAAAGGGACACCTGTCCTAAATAATGCGGGCTTATTAAATTGTGAATGGTACAAGAAAACATATTTGCTCTGGCTGCTCCCGACAAGTGAATTGCACTGCACATGCAGAAAAAAGAACTATGCTTATAAAGAAGCTAACATGATACAATACTTAATAGTGGGTTCACTCTGCAAGCCACAGCTATGAATATGCTTTGTATCTGATCTTTACTCTGTACAGTACTTCAATTTTAGATTGTGTTAATGTGTTAAAATGAAAACATTTTCATTTCACAAGAAATCCTTCCCAGAATAACAAGCAGGCTTCTGTGCTCAGTTTGGCTTTAATATTCTGGAAATGATAATGGACTGCATCCTACTGGCCAGCCGAAGAGGAGAAATGTGTGTGTGTGTTTGTGTGTATTTGTGTGTGTGTGTAATAATATTACCTTGAATAACCAGTCCTAATGTATAATGCTTGAGAGGAGAGAGGGGTTTACTCTTAATTTAGCTCTATCTAGCAAGATAATCTAGCTAGCTACACATTGAAAATTATTCGTCTTCAAAATCAATCATAACTTTATAGACTTCATTGCTAGCTAGCGCTTGGCATCATCCATCATCGAAAAACCTCCTTAGGCTCAGGTATAGCTTCTATATGCCATCTGTCCATGTTTCCACAAGGAAAGGAATGCAATAAAAGTGTTCCCTGTTAACTAAACCTTGAAGATTGCCTTTGATATCTTAGCTTCTATATGCCATCTGTCCATGTTTCCACAAGGAAAGGAATGCAATAAAAGTGTTCCCCGTTAACTAAACCTTGAAGATTGCCTTTGATATCTAGAAGCTTCAAACGGACACAAATGACATACTATATACGATGGAGTGCTTGAGATAGCTGTGAGAAAGTTATAGATCAAACCTCATCTGTAGCTATAACTACTGCATTGTACTAGGCTTGATCAAAAGAAATAAATCACTACTAACTTTCACAACACTCCCAGAAGCCCACATATTTAAGTTGTGGAGGTATTATTAATTTGAAATAGTTGTTATGTGGACACTTGTGTGCATGTGCATACTAAAACCATAGCTATGTGCACAGCTGCAGATTCCAATTTTTTAAGAAGAACAGCTAGCTGTTTGATTTGCCAGAATGAAAACAGACTTAGAAAAGAAGAGAGAGAGAAAAGCCAAAGCCTGCTTCTGAAACAGCGAACTGGGATTTGGAGAGAAAAAAACGAGTGTTATAATTTAAAAAATCATTGGAGAAGCACAGCTGGAGAAGCTTTCTTAGACTCAGGTGAAGTTTCATTCTGACTTAGCCACTCTATTCATAAACATACTCTAGCTATGGAAACATTTGGTAAAGTGGAAATAATCAATATTGAGCTGGTTCTTGAAAATAGTGACTAATATACTAGTCTTTAGATACTTCTCACTATTACAGATGGCATCAATAATTTACACTCAGTGTATAGTGTTAGGAGGCCGACAGTTAGGGATTTAAAATTGATGCACCTTCACTCACCACACAATACCTTGCATTCATTTCTAGTAAGCACAGTTTTGTTTTCTGCATAAGCAACACCATTCTTACTTACCCGTGCAGCCAGTTCTTCCTCCAGCTCAAACCATTGCTGATTTAATAAGCCCACATTATTTAAGATAGGTGCGTCATTCATATTTTTTACTGTTGAACGTATGTGAATACATCGTACATAGATACATAGATATATAGGATATGCCATGTGCAGCAATATCAACTTTTCCGTCCAACTCCCCAGTGAGGGCTCACTTCGCTTGACAATGAATTATTAAGACCTGAAAAAAAAGTATCTGTAATCTGATATTACTAGAAATGAATGCCAGGCATAGTGTGGTGAGTGGAGGTGCAATGCAATTTAAAAAAACATCAATTTGAAATCTATAACACATTGCTCTAGTCCTATACAATGTTAGATACACACGCTATGAACGATCCTTATCATAAGCGATCCTTACCTTGTATGATCAGTCTGTCTGTCATTGTTATTCTACTAATACCGTTTCTATCGAGTTTCTATCGTAGATCAAATAGGCTTGCGCCTTATTCTTTATGACAGACAGACTTGTGCAGGACACCTGACCTAAGGATCCGACCCCATCGCAACCCCTGGGAACGAGCAGCCGATCGAAACAGCAAGCTGCTCCAACTAAAGCGCACCACTACGTGGTCCAAAGATGTCCGGGGCCAGGTGTCCATTTGACGGCTGCCAGTACGAAATACCTGATGTAGATCCAGTCCTGGCCGCTGCATTCCTCACGTCCCATGAAGGACTCCATACCCATACTCCCGGGAAAGTACCACCCACACCAAATGTGGAGTGAGTCTCTGGATCTCCGGGAAGCTGCACCGAGACATCGTCACCATGCCCACCAGAACAAATGGACTGAGCACACCAGACGACTCAGCCAGCTACGAGTAGGCGATCTGGTGAGAGTACAGAACCAGACCGGTAACCACCCCACCAAGTGGGACCGCACAGGCACCATCATCGAGGTGCACCAATTCCACCAGTACCTCGTACGCATGGATGGATCAGGCCGACTCTCCCTCCGCAACCTAAGGAAATACGTCCCCCGTCTACAGGCCACCCCCAAGACGTACAATAATTTGAGGACATGGCCCTCACACCTGGACACTCTGCCACACCCGACCTGACCACCTCCACCACACCTGCCCTTACCAATTCCACCACACCCGCCCCTACCACCCAGACAATCTCGCCACCACTTCAGATAAACAGCCCATCGCGTGTACACATGGACACACCAAGACGGCTATCTGTGGGCGAACCCAATCTCAGACCTATCCTGGACATGGACGTGGACCACTCCACCAAGGCAGTGACCAATCCAACACCCACCATTTCGCCTCCTACGGTGAGCCCAATCCCACCTTCGCCTATACCTATACGAAGGTCCACCAGGACAAGAAAGCCTCCGGACCGATTTTATGTTAACACATTTCAGCCTTCAATACCTACCGGATTCAAGACTTGGGGGAGATAGACAATAGTATACAATGTTAGATACACACGCTATGAACGATCCTTATCATAAATGATCCTTACCTTGTATGATCAGTCTGTCTGTCATTGTTATTCTACTAATACTGTTTCTATCGAGTTTCTATCGTGGATCAAATAGGCTTGCGTCTTATTCTTTACTCCATAGTTGCAGCCTAACACTATACACTGATCTGATGTCCATCAGCAAGTATATAGCTAAGAATCAAGGGTATCAGCTCAATATTGACCGTAACGACTATTTCCATTTTAGAACCTGTCAGTGATGATGATTTAGCAAAAGTGTCCATAGTTAAAGTATGTTGATGAATAGAGTGGCTAAGTCAGAAAGAAACTTCACCTGAGCCTAGGGAAGCTTTTCCATCTTGGGCTCCTGTGTTTTTCCCACGATTTTTTTTATAACACTCGCTCTTTTTTCCCTTCAAATCTCAGTTCTCTTAGTTCTGCTGTTTCAGAAGTTTTCAGAAGTAGGCTTGGACTTTTCTCTCTCCCTCCTTTTCTGAAGTCTATTTTCTTCATCCATTCTGGAAAATCAGCTGTTCTTCTTAAAAAGATTCAGTCTGCACCTGTGCATGTAGTTATGGTTTTAGTATGCACATGCTCGCAAGAATCTGCATGTCAACTATTTCCAAATTAATCACACCTCCAAAGCTAGACAGAATCTTACAGCTTCATGGAGTGGTAGCAGCTAGTGTTGTAGTTTTTCATCAGTGCATCAGTAGACTTCCTTCTTTGATCCAATACAGCTGTGGTTTGTAGCTATAGCTTTCTCACAGCTATCTCAAGCCAAGTGCTCCATTGTATATAGTGTGTAATGCTATAGTGAGCTTCTAGATTTCAAGGTCAATCTTCAATGTTTAGTTAATGGCATACTTTTGTGGCACTCCTTCCCTTGTAGAACATGGACAGATGAAGTGTAGCAGAATCTAAGGAAGTTTCTCAATGGTGGTTGATGCCAAGTGCTAGCTAGCAATGAAGTCTGTAAAAATAAACTAATTGATTTTGAACATAAATATAATTTTTAATGTGTAGCTAGCTATATTATCTTGCTAGACAGAGCTAAAGTATGATAGTAAGTCCCTCTCTCCTCTCTAGCATTATTTATTAGGACTATTAAAGATACAAAGATTGGTAATTCAAGGTAATCACAACACACACACACATGTATTTCTTGGAATAGTATATTAAACTAGATCATTGAGATCCAGCTACTGCACATTCCAGAGCATATCCAACAGCTCATAGCTAAGTAAGTTTGCCATAGAAACAGTTTAGCTATACAGAAAAGAAATTGTCTGTTAGATAGTGACTTACAAGTGCGGTGCTTCTAGGCTTTAGCTACTTATCCTAATTGATGTGGTGCTGTTGTTGTTCTAATCAGCGAATAGCAATCTAGCTTGGAAGCAACTTAGTGCATATTAGTGTCACACCCACTCTTCTGTTAAGTCATGCCCAGATGAGAGTGGTAACCAACACAATCTTCCTGCTCTTCTAAGAAGCAGAGCTATCACAAAAGGTAGTTGTTCAATGGAGGTAGCCAACTAAAAGCAACCGCAAGTTACTTTGTTCTTTATGACAATTATGACCATGAGCTAGGTAGCTAGCTCTAATAAGAATGCCAGCTTATAGTTTAGCTAGAGCTAAAGTCATTGTATCTGAATTGTGTCAACTGAGAGTTCATTGAGAGCAATAGTAGATATGATGACAACTGCTATTATGATAATTTTCATCTTGTGTTCAAATGCAGGTGGATATGTTCTGAACAAGAAACTCGGTAAAAAACCAGTTCTTCAATGAATAACTGATTTTAATATTAATATTCTATATGCCTGTGAAATCAAGAAAAAATCTAGAGGAAATTGGAGTAGGAGGAGCTGGAAATGTGTGAGGGGGAGTGGCTTGACAACTGAGACAGTAGTGGGAAACTGTTGAGAGGTAGTTTGTTCTTTGGAATGTCAAAGAAGCTCCACTACTGACTGGTAGACATCAAATATTATGTGAAGTGTTGGCTGCTCATGTGTTCTTCCACATAACTACATACATACGCCATGTGCAGCAATATCAAGGTCCATCTAACTCTCATGAAGGCTCGCTTCATTCGCCAATTAAGCCATTAACAAAGAATGATAAACTAGAAATGAATGCAAGGCATTGTGTGGCAAGCGAAGGTGCAATAAAAACATCACATTTAAACACATTGTTCTAAGTACTGTCCTACTCCAAGCAGCTGCAGGCCTAACACTAGCTATATACTGATCTGTAAAAATTAGTGAGTAACAGTTACCAGGAGGATCAACTAAACATCATTTCCATTTTAGAACTACGGATTATTTCCATTTTAGCAAAGGTGTCCATAGCTAGAGTATGTTGATGAATAATAAAACTTCACCTGAGCCTAAGGAAGCTTCTCCATCGTAGGATGCTGTGCTTCTCCCATTATAAAACTCCTCTTTTTTCCAAATCTCAGTGTTCCCTTCGTTCTGGTGTTTCCAGAAGCAGGCTTTGACTTTTCTCTCTGTCTCCTTTTCTGAAGTCTATTTTCTTTATTCATTCTGGCAAATCAAACAGCTAGCTGTTCTGCTTCACTTGTCAAGCAAGCCTCTGTGCAGATGTGCTGACCCAGTGGTTAACCTTGAATGTCCAGTTTGGCTTAATCATACTGGAGAGATGACTGCATCCTGCACTGATGGGTGGTGTGTGTGTGTGTCTGTGTGCGTGTGTGTGTGTGTGTGCGCATGTGCGTGTGTGACAGAGAGAAATACAAACAAACATGTTACAATGATTCAATATCAATTATGCTCTTGACGTTTTGACGAGATGCTCTAGCCTTGATGAATACTTTGTGTTACCAGTCCTAATGTTTAACACTTTAGGCTTGAGTTTGTAACTCTTAAACTAAGCTTAAACTGCCTCATATAGAAGACAATGTGATAACTGCTGGTGAGCGGGATTAACTGCTGTGGGTGGCAGTGAATAGGACAATCCCGCTGAACGTGGAATAGTAAGACACTTTGTATTCACCAACACACTCCAGCTATTACTTTTACTAAAATGGAAATGATCATCACGGACAAAGGGTTTTTTTGTTTCTAAACTGGAAATGATCATTGGATCAAAATATTGAGCATCTCACACTGGATTGTTCCAGGGACCAATGTGATGCCATCTGGTCTGTTCCCATCTGAATGGTACAGACCCAAGGTCAATCTAGATAGTGCATATATGCTGATGACAAATAATGTCATTATATTTATCACTTATATTTATCACTTATCTAAAATGGTATAAACAAGTGTCTATATAACCAGGTCTGATTTATATACTCTCTTTCGATACTAGAAATGTTGTAAGGTATAACCATGCCAAAGTTACATTCAGCAAAATGGAACTACCTCAAAATATGAATGGGAACTGAAAATCAATTTTTTTTTGCTAGTCACAAGAAAATTGACTACTTCATCACATTTTGAAAACACTCATTGAATGGAGTGGGGTTTCCTCTAACCACAGACTTCTTATCATCCGTCTAGCACTTTACTGCAGTAGTTCAGGAGGTATCCCCACCTTGGGATGCAGGTAACTTTGGCACTTTATACTAATGGAAGTATTAAAAGAGAATGCACAGAGAGATCAAGTTCACACAGTGAAGTGTGCAGAATCTATGGGGCTCCAAAGTCCTAACCACAAGATTTTGTTGTTAGTGTTATAAATTAGTTATAAATTAGTTTCCCCCCTACATATGAACATTCAACTTCTTTTCAAAAAACTCTTCATCATCCTCTAGTGGTTGCATTAATCTAGCCACCACAGTTGTTAGAGCCACTCAAGACTTGATGCCAAGGATATTGAATGAGCTACATTTTAGCATATAAATCAGGACCACAGCATTAATGTGTGCCAAATTATCATAACTTATAAGAAAAACCAACTCTCTCCCCCCATTGTATAAGGTGATGTTGGTAATACAAATATAGAAATAATAATAACTATAACGATAAAATCAAATAAGTTAATAAAAACAATAGGACAGCCATACTTTGCAAACCACGGCCTCAAGCCACAATACACATTCTTCTTATTTTTCCAAAGGAGGATCCAAAAGGAGGATCCAAGTCAAGAGAAGAAACTGAAGTCAAGATGGACACCAAGAACTATTTATGAAAGCACATCCCACTATCTTCACAAATGCACCCTCAAAATGAAGAGCGAAAGCTAGTTTTTCTTCTTCTTGAGTTTTCCCCCCAATAGGAGGCTCCTCCCCCCACCCACCCTGCCCAGTTTTTCCCCTTTTCTGCCTACCTCTACCATTGTGTATGATCTGATTCAGTAGTCCCCTTCACCAACTTCAAACCACCTTGGTGCTTTCCTCTTCTTAGGAAGAGAGGGTTCTTCATTTCAGCGTCAGTGCATTGACGTAAACAATTTACGCGCTGATGGAAGAGATCGAACATGGTATCATCCCTCATGCCCTTCAACATTAGAACAGTCTGTTGGGCTATACTTTGAGCTTCTGAAGCTGACATGGAATCATTTTGAATAGTCTTACGCAATTTTACAGAGATGAAGACCAAAAAGCAATGGACATCTGTGATTTTGCTCCAATCAATCTTCCTTTTACATCCGGACCTAATCTGTTCTCCAAACCTGTTTTAGTTCCCAATGATGTCGCTGATTGACTCACCTCTAATAGTTCATCTGGTGGAGCAGAATTTCCTTATACAATTACCAAGAAGAAAATCTTCATCAGTACTTATTCTGTCAAAAGCAGCATTACATTTGAGAGAAAACTTGATAGGTTTACAGACCTCAAATTCTATGTCTAAAGCCTCATGACAAACCTTGCATTGCTTCATATATAGCATCGCCAACAGCAAGATTCAATGTCCATAACAATGCGCGTACCCTCAGACATAATTTGTGCAGACAAACCACTTCTCCTGTCATCACTCATGTTTGATACCACATCATAGCATTGGCCTCGACACTGAGAGCAAGGCTCAGGTTCATGCAAAGTAATGTGTCCTTTGATGGCATGGATAAGGGTGTCAGCACAGATGTTATTTACTTCATATAACCCAATAAAATTTTCATGATCTATAAGATCATCACCAACCCACTCGACATATTGTAAACTGTTCCTTGTTGAACATGTCAGTACATTCATCTGCCATGATAGTGAAACATCTACTCTGACAGACATTCTTACTCACCCCTCTGATTATGTGAAGTGCCATAATTTGTAGACATTCATTTTGGACTTCAGGACTTTTAATATCTTTATCCAGGTAGCAATATCTCGATTTTATGCAATTGATTGAAATTGCTTGTCAACATCAGAGGATTTCTGAAGGGCAAACCTCGACGAGCAAGAAATCTGATCTTCTCTAGAGTTGTTAAGAACATCTTTCTGTTGGCAGCCTTCTCTTCTTTGTGCTTCTTATTCTTCCGGAACTGGCTGTATTATGCACCAAACATCAAGAGACATCCGTTATATCCATCACAAAAAATATATGGACACTTACTTTAACCATAAAGAGTGTGGTAAACACATCCTCTATATAGTAGCTATCATTTGAAGTCAACCTATAAGGTTCCATATGGCTAGAATTGTTGATGAAGAATTAGCATTCACATACGTAATATCATATGGTTGGTAAAGGGTCGTCTATATGTATGACACAAGAAAAAAAGTGTTATTAGTATTACGCCCCGACAGCCTTCTTCGGGAAAACCTGTTTAGCCAAACTAAAGGTGTTGAAGAGAATCTGGTCATGAAAAAATTCATACTTCATTTAATGTGTAAAGGTAAACATGATACAATGTGGTGCATGTATAATTATAGATGTTATGAGTTTTTACTATGAGGTTTCTCCTTCGATCAGATTTTGATTATAATGGCCAATGAGATATATACTTAGTCATCATCAGGAAATTATAACAATACAGTGCATCCACACTCGCTGGCAACATGTTTCACAAATGCACAGGGTTCATTATCTGTCTGGAAAACAGAGTGTATAAGCACAGCAACTCATCAGAAACAAAAAAGGAGATTCCTGGAGTTAATGGACTATTATCGGAAGTTTATTGGGAACTAAGCAATGATAGCAGCTGCTAGTTAGGTCTCACTAAAAAAAAATTGTTGCCAGATAAGATTTTCTACAATGGAGTATGATTGCTTTCGAGAAGCTCAAGAAGATTCTGTGTGAGATTCTGAGAAATCCAGATTTTGGGAAATCATTCTTATTACAGACAGATACCTCTAACCATAGGTGATGTATGGAGCCAGTTGGGTGAAGATGGTGGGACAGATGCAAAAATCATTCTTATTACAGACAGATACCTCTAACCATAGGTGATCTCTGATGTATGGAGCCAGTTGGGTGAAGATGGTGGGACAGTTGCAAACTTCTATACAGAGAAGAACAATTTAGAACAAGAATGTCTGGCAATCATGGGAGGAAGATTATGGTAGGCATCGACAGTTCTCACAAAATTCAGGCGAAGATACATAGTCAACACAAAATACTCATTATGACAGACTGCTCACTGTTAAATGGTTCGATGATCCAAGATTTCATCATCTCATTCAACTCCTTCATGATCAAGCCTCTATTAACATGTGCAAACTACTGCAAGGAGGAAGCCTAATTTGGTCATGTCGGGTTTGCTTTGCAAAACATTGTGAAACTCTTGTCATTACATTGAACTTCCTTCCCTTGCTGTGTGAACTTTCATGGCAGTTATTACTGACTTCCTCAGCCATACACAATCATTTCAGTCAGGAGTCACCCACTTTTTCAAAATATTCACATGGCAAATGCGATTGGTCCTGCAGCAGTCATTCATAGTCAACTTTTCCTACTCTCTTGACCACGTGGTAGGGTCCTTGCCAAGCAGAAGTTTGTTGTGGATAGTTGGTAGGACACAATCATTTGGAAGCAATTCCTCTGCTGAAGAGTACACTAACTTCTTCTGTTTTTATAGCCACCTTCAGGTCACAAATCATTAGTTCTTTCATCCCTTCCAGTCCTGCCAGCCAGCACTTGTGACATAACGCTCTCTGCACTCTCACTCACCTGCCTGCCCTGGCATGACTCATTCGGGATATTTTATGCTCCTCGAATAGAGTACCCATATATCAGTTTGAATGGAGTGAATCAAGTAGATGCCTGAGGCACTTCCAGGTGTGAAGGTAGGGCAAAAGGATATCCTAATCTCCCTGTCTTCATTTCAGGTTTTCTTGGCATTAGTTTCAGAGTCTGATTATCTTTCAACTAGGCCATTGGTTTGTGGATGATATGGAATGGTACACAGAGGCCATGTGTGCAGCATTTTGTAAAAACTCACGTGAATATTTTGACCAGCTCCACAGCAGTATCCTGCATTAATGTTCTTCAATGCCATCCTTGGGATACCTAATGGTTTAAACACACACAACCAACACATATTGACCTCCTGATCAGTTTTGAGGTAGAGAACCAATAATGTCTATAGCAATTGACTGTGACAAAAAACAACAAGTGGAGCACGAAACAGGCTTCTGCCTGAAGTCTTCTGGACACATGCAACTAAATTGAGCAGTACCTCGATATATTGTCAGCCAGTAAAATCTATGAAGCACTCGTCTGACTGTCTTGTTCTTGCTTAAATGGTATGCTGTGTCCAGTGTCAACACCATATGTCACTCCTGCAGTTTCTCCATGGCTATTTCCTCTCGATCACGACCTTATAGTATTCCCTCTGATATAGTAACTCATCCCTCACATGGAAACTAATACCAGATTTTGATCCACCTCTCTCAGTCATGATCATATCCTCCCGAAGACTGTCACCTGTATTTTTTTCAGTTCTTCTGCTGAAATATCCAGCTCACATTGACCCTCTCCCTCACTCTCTCCTTCCCGACACATCTACATTAACTCACCATAACCTCTCCTCTCTTCATGTTTTCCACTTTTCCACTCTTCAACCACTTCACTTTCTCCTCACTTTTCCCAAACTACTCTCCATCCATCTCACCCATCCATACCTTTCCTTCTCCATAAAGTGTCACATTTATTTATGTCCAATCCATTAAGTTAACTTCTCAATCTGTCTCCTTTTAAAAAGTTTTGCTTTGATAGTTCTTTTGCATTTTGGCTTCATTTCATGTAGTCAACACAAGAGCATCCTCTGCTCCCTTTCCCCCCTCTGCCAACTCTGGAGTTTTCATTCCCAGCAGCACCCCAATAGACAATGTACTAGACACTGCTGCTTCCACATCGATGTGGCAATTGCCAGCACTTCACCTTCCTTCAACTAGCCTTCGCACCAGATCCTGACGTACTGAAGTCCTCAATAATTTCACATGTTTGAAACTGTCTCCCCCCCTCCATGACACAGCACTTGGTAACTCCAGGTTGTAAGTTGACCTGCCTCCTGACTACTAAGCTGACCCAATAAATCCACCCTTCTCTCTGCACAACATCACATTATGGGGATATTTGGAGGAGGAGTGCCCATTCTTACGGGAGTTAAAGCACTCAATGTTTCTTTTAGAAACCAAGAATGTTTTTTCATCTTCTACTGTTCCTGTGGCCCCCTAAACTTACCCTGCAGTCCTTTCCAAAGTGTTCAAGCTTTCTACACCTGAAATAACTACTTTTCTACTTCTCCCCCGTGAATACTTTGGATTATTTTCCTTCCTGTTTATCGCTATCTAAACAAATGACTTCAGTCTAACAATTGAAAGCTACACTTAATCAAAGAAGTTTTGCTGTATTCCTGTAGCCATGGACATAACAATGATGCTTTATACTTAATTGCATGCTTGGAGCAAAGCTTAACATAAGATGGAACCAAATCTAGACAATATTCAACAAAACTCTTTACATGTAATTTTTTTCTATATAGAATGCAAATTCAATTTTTTATCCCTGAATCCATTTATCCCTGAATCCAAAAATACTCCCTTCTTGCATCCTGAACTGAAATCATTTGTCATCCATGTTTCCAGTGCAGAAGTGTAAGGACTCCAACCCCTCAATTAACTTTGGAAACTGAAGCAGCTACATGTTGCAGAGCAGCAAGATGGTCACTATCTGACCTCATCACGCTTCCTCCAATGTGCACTGCCCATTCACTATTCGAGAGCTCTTGGATTTCTAAAATAAATTGACTATGTATAAAAAAATGCTGCATTAAAATTAATACAGCCCCTGCATATAATTATTACATACCAATCTACACTGCCCATAAATTTTAGCTTGATAAGTACCAGTAGTTCATTTGGTGTATTTATCATGGCACTATATAGTAGCAAACCATCTTAAGTTTAAAATTACATGTTAATCAATTCTGTCAATGACTATTGGAGAGAGATATGCTGTGAAGTAGTGCTGTGAGAGCCTTTATTCTCAATTGCAGCTGTGCAACAGTGACATCTCACATTCATTCACAATGTCAGTCAGAATTTAAGTGTTCGTTTCAACTCAGGTCTTTACTGATTTAAAGGTATGTGATCTGATGTCCAAAACGCATGCTGTACAGATACTTTTCTTCTCTACCCACTCTATTAAATATCCTAGGCATCTCATATTCAAAATGTCCAATTAATATAATGACAAAGAAACTTGCAGACTTTAATTGGATCCCATGCATAGCAACTGAGACCAAGCATATACTTGACATTTAGCTCTTCAACAACAGAAACATAAATATTATGCTCAATAGCATCTACATTCAACAAGTCATGAACAAGTCATGAGGCTTATGATTCTTATGCAAACATTACAGCTACTTTAAAAAATAAACTACTACAGAAAACCTGATTAGTCATGCATTTATATAGCTCAGCAGTGGAATTTTTAAATTGCTGCCTCCTATATAGCTAAGAACAAGAGTATACTTAACTAAGCTAATTCCAATTATTGACCGCTACTTGTGATTTTCCAAGTACATCAGCAGAAGCCAATTCACTTGCTAACTGCCACTGTTAATGCTACATTATCACAGAGATATAGGGGCTGGCCAGTGGCTGGATGAATATAGAAGAGTGGGTAAGGATGGAAAGATGGCACTGCTGTTGGGGAAAGGTGTGGAGGGAGTAAGTGGTGCAGTAATGGAGGAGGTGGGCAGTGTGTTATGTATTGGGTAGGGAAGTGGTGGTAGAGGAGAAAGGAACTGTTGTATGATGAGCTGAGGAATGATCTTTGGTCCTCTCTCCACTCTTTGAGCAGCAGATCACTCTTAACTATTAGTGTTATGGATATTATTATTAACTGTAGATTGTTACTAGTGTTAGTTACTGTTACATAGTCTCACACTGTGCTGTAGTATATGTGGTGGCCTTAACAGGCTCAGCAGTATCAAGATTAAATTATAATAATTTAATTACACCTTTGAAACCTCGGCGACAATCCATCACATTTGGTGGCAGCGGTATAATTTCGCCTATCGATTGAACTATTACACATACTGTAGTTAATGAGTTCAAGTGATAGCAGATTGACAACTAGATCAGGAGCTCTCTTTAAGCAGGTTCAAGCATCTGACAAAATGTGTGCGAGACCGAGGACAATGGAAGAACAGAGCAGGGATCTGAGCAGTGATCCAAGAGGGCCACATACACAAGCAGTTGCAGAATCAGGGATTTTGCTAATGATGCCGGAGATGCTGCGGAGAGGCTAGAGAAGCTGCAGCTCAACGGAAATATGATAAGGAGCAGGGGAGAGGCAGCAGAGTGATAGAGAGCAGATGCAGCGACAAATTGACATACTTCAGAGCTTGGTGACAGGTGTCCTGAAACAAGGTGACGTATCAGCCCACGAGAGCTGAGAGGAACCGAGATGTGAAAGTCTCAAACTATCAGAGGAAGACAATATTGTGGCATACCTCACAACATATGAGTGGCTCATGGTAGCCTACGAGATTTCACACAAGAGGTGGGCATACTAATTAGCTCCACAGTTGGTGTGGAAGGCCCAGCAGGAGTACACTGCTATGGGAAGGTTTGAGGCAGGAGACTACTGTGGGTATCGTTGGCTGAACTCTAAATATAGTTTAGCTAGTGTAGGATCTCTTTTGCTTTCTTTGTATCTTCTAGAATATTCCTGGTGCTCTAGTTTTGTATAAATAATGCTGTGCATTTAGTTATATGACATCCATGTTCAAGCAATGATGATGTAAAGATATCACAACTATGTCTGGTTGAAAAAGGCAATTCCGGCATGAATGAAAAGAGTTATTGCCTGCATTTTCTATCGACCCTATGAAAGAGCAGAGAGACAAATCGAGAGCTGGTGGCCAGGTTAGATGATCTAGCTGCCAAGTGGATGGATGGAGGACTACAGGGGAGAGATGAGATAAAGATTTTATTGCCAAGGAACAGCTGATGAACTCTTTACCCAGTGGCAACATCTGCATCTATGTCAAAGAGAGAAGCTAAAGACAAGTCAGAAGGCAGGAGAATTGGCTGACAACTATGTCAGGGGTGGAGGGCAGCAAGGTCGAGGCAAAGTGGGGGAGAAGTGAAACTTCCACAGTTAGGTTTAATGAAGCGCTGTAATTTTTTTCAAGAAGCGTGGGATGGTGGAATATGGATCAGCTGATCTATCTCTGAAAGGTTGTGGGTGCCCCTTTCAACCCAAATGGACAGTGAATTGGTACATACTAAATGGAATGGCAAAGGCTATTGTTTCCAGTGCTCCCTTTGCCAAAGGCACCTGCCAGTAGCCCCGAGTGAGGTCAAGAGTTGAGATGTAGTTTGCCTGCAAAGTCTATCGATAAGGTCATCAATGGTCATTGGGTACCGGTAGGCGTCTGATTTTGTCACTGAATTTAGTCCATACAGAGTCTCCGTGATCCATCCTTCTTCTTGATAATGCAAGAGCCTATCTTGATGATCTGGTCATCTTTAGTGAAACCTTGGAGGAATATTTTGATCATCTGTGAGTGACATTGAGTCAGATAAGGGGAGGCAAGATTAAAAGTGAAGAGCAGGAAATGTCAGTTTGGGGCTTGTCACTGCACATATCTAAGGCACCAAGTCGATGGGGGAGTGGTTTGATCTCTCGAGGTGACAGCAATCAAGACATGGGAAGTCCCCAAGACAAAGAAGGAGGTGCAAATGTTCCTGGAGATTACAGGTTATTATCGCCACTTCCAAACTACTCATTGACAGCTCACAGACCTCACAGACCTCACCAGGAAGTTAGCACCTATGAAGGTGGGACGATCAATGGTGGTCCCAAGCATACGAGTTGCTAAAGGAGTTATGCAAGGACCCGGTTCTCTATGGTCCAGACTTTACCAAACCACTTATCTTGCAAACTGATGCCTCAGACCAGGGAGTAGGAGAAGTCTTGAGCCAGCCAGGTGCCTCAGACCAGGGAGTGGGAGCAGTCTTGGGCCACCCAGATGCCTCAGACCAGGGAGTGGGAGCAGGGCTAGGGCTAGGGCTAGGGCTAGGGCTAGGGCCTCAGACCAGGGAGTAGGAGCAGTCTTGAGCCAGCCAGACCAGGGAGTGGGAGCAGTTGAGCCAGCCAGATGCCTCAGACCAGGGAGTGGGAGCAGTTGAGCCAGCCAGATGCCTCAGACCAGGGAGTGGGAGCAGTTGAGCCAGCCAGATGCCTCAGACCAGGGAGTGGGAGCAGTCTTGAGCCAGCCATGCCTCAGACCAGGGAGTGGGAGGAGTCTTGAGCCAGCCAGATGCCTCAGACCAGGGAGTAGGAGAAGTCTTGAGCCAGCCAGGTGCCTCAGACCAGGGAGTGGGAGCAGTCTTGGGCCACCCAGATGCCTCAGACCAGGGAGTGGGAGCAGGGCTAGGGCTAGGGCTAGGGCTAGGACTAGGGCTAGGGCTAGGGCTAGGGCCTCAGACCAGGGAGTAGGAGCAGTCTTGAGCCAGCCAGATGCAGACCAAGGAGTAGGAGCAGTCTTGAGCCAGCCAGACCAGTTAGTGGGAGCAGTTGAGCCAGCCAGATGCCTCAGACCAGGGAGTGGGAGCAGTTGAGCCAGCCAGATGCCTCAGACCAGGGAGTAGGAGCAGTCTTGAGCCAGCCAGATGCCTCAGACCAGGGAGTGGGGGCAGTCTTGAGCCAGCCAGACCAGGGAGTGGGAGCAGTCTTGAGCCAGCCATGCCTCAGACCAGGGAGTGGGAGAAGTCTTGAGCCAGCCAGATGTCTCAGACCAGGGAGTAGGAGCAGTCTTGAGCCAGCCAGATGCCTCAGACCAGCAGTCTTGAGCCAGCCAGATGCCTCAGACCAGGGAGTGGGAGCAGTCTTGAGCCAGCCAGATGCTTCAGACCAGGGAGTGGGAGCAGTCTTGAGCCAGCCAGATGCCTCAGACCAGGGAGTAGGAGCAGTCTTGAGCCAGGAAGGTGCCTCAGACCAGGGAGTGGGAGCAGTCTTGAGACAGCCAGATGCAGACCAGGGAGTAGGAGCAGTCTTGAGCCAGCCAGATGCCTCAGACCAGGGAGTGGGAGCAGTCTTGAGCCAGCCAGATGCCTCAGACCAGGGAGTAGGAGCAGTCTTGAGCCAGCCAGATGCCGCAGACCAGGGAGTGGGAGCAGTCTTGAGCCAGCCAGATACCTCAGACCAGGGAGTGGGGGCAGTCTTGAGCCAGCCAGATGCCTCAGACCAGGGAGTGGGAGCAGTCTTGAGCCAGCCAGATGACTCAGACCAGGGAGTGGGAGCAGTCTTGAGCCAGCCAGATGCCTCAGACCAGGGAGTGGGAGCAGTCTTGAGCCAGCCAGATGACTCAGACCAGGGAGTGGGGGCAGTCTTGAGCCAGCCAAATGCCTCAGACCAGGGAGTGGGAGCAGTCCTTGAGCCAGCCAGATGCAGACCAGGGAGTGGGAGCAGTTGAGCCAGCCAGATGCCTCAGACCAGCAGTCTTGAGCCAGCCAGATGCCTCAGACCAGGGAGTGGGAGAAGTCTTGAGCCAGCCAGATGACTCAGACCAGCAGTCTTGAGCAAGCCAGATGCCTCAGACCAGGGAGTGGGAGAAGTCTTGAGCCAGCCAGATGACTCAGACCAGGGAGTGGGAGAAGTCTTGAGCCAGCCAGATGACTCAGACCAGGAGCAGTCTTGAGCCAGCCAGATGCCTCAGACCAGGGAGTGGGAGAAGTCTTGAGCCAGCCAGATGACTCAGACCAGGGAGTGGGAGAAGTCTTGAGCCAGCCAGATGCCTCAGACCTGGGAGTGGGAGCAGTCTCTTGAGCCAGCCAGATGCCTCAGACCAGGGAGTAGGAGCAGTCTTGAGCCAGCCAGATGCCTCAGACCAGGGAGTAGGGGCAGTCTTGAGCCAGCCAGATGCCTCAGACCAGCAGTCTTGAGCCAGCCAGATGCCTCAGACCAGGGAGTGGGAGCAGTCTTGAGCCAGCCAGATGCCTCAGACCAGGGAGTGGGAGAAGTCTTGAGCCAGCCAGATGCCTCAGACCAGGAGCAGTCTTGAGCCAGCCAGATGCCTCAGACCAGGGAGTAGGAGCAGTCTTGAGCCAGCCAGATGCCTCAGACCAGGGAGTAGGGGCAGTCTTGATGCAGACCAGGGAGTAGGAGCAGCTTGAGCCAGCCAGATGCCTCAGACCAGGGAGTAGGAGCAGTCTTGAGCCAGCCAGATGTCTCAGACAAGTCAGTGGGAGCAGTCTTGAGCCAGCCAGATGCCTCAGACCAGGGAGTAGGAGCAGTCTTGAGCCAGCCAGATGCCTCAGACCAGGAGCAGTCTTGAGCCAGCCAGATGCCTCAGACTAGCAGTCTTGAGCCGGCCAGATGCCTCAGACCAGGGAGTGGGAGCAGTCTTGAGCCAGCCAGATGCCTCAGACCAGCAGTCTTGAGCCAGCCAGATGCCTCAGACCAGGAGCAGTCTTGAGCCAGCCAGATGCCTCAGACCAGGAGCAGTCTTGAGCCAGCCAGATGCCTCAGACCAGGAGCAGTCTTGAGCCAGCCAGATGCCTCAGACCAGGAGCAGTCTTGAGCCAGCCAGATGCCTCAGACCAGGGAGTGGGAGCAGTCTTGAGTCAGCCAGATGCCTCAGACCAGCAGTCTTGAGCCAGCCAGATGCCTCAGACCAGGAGAAGTCTTGAGCCAGCCAGATGCCTCAGACCAGGGAGTAGGACAGTCTTGAGCCAGCCAGATGCCTCAGACCAGGGAGTAGGACAGTCTTGAGCCAGCCAGATGCCTCAGACCAGGGAGTAGGACAGTCTTGAGCCAGCCAGATACCTCAGACCAGGGAGTGGGAGCAGTCTTGAGCCAGCCAGATGCCTCAGACCAGGAGCAGTCTTGAGCCAGCCAGATGCCTCAGACTAGCAGTCTTGAGCCGGCCAGATGCCTCAGACCAGGGAGTGGGAGCAGTCTTGAGCCAGCCAGATGCCTCAGACCAGCAGTCTTGAGCCAGCCAGATGCCTCAGACCAGGAGAAGTCCTGAGCCAGCCAGATGCCTCAGACCAGGGAGTAGGACAGTCTTGAGCCAGCCAGATGCCTCAGACCAGGGAGTAGGACAGTCTTGAGCCAGCCAGATACCTCAGACCAGGGAGTAGGAGCAGTCTTGAGCCAGCCAGATGCCTCAGACCAGGGAGTGGGAGCAGTCTTGAGCCAGCCAGATGCCTCAGACCAGGGAGTGGGAGCAGTCTTGAGTCAGCCAGATGCCTCAGACCAGGGAGTGGGAGCAGTTGAGTCAGCCAGATGCCTCAGACCAGGGAGTGGGAGCAGTTGAGTCAGCCAGATGCCTCAGACCAGGGAGTGGGAGCAGTTGAGTCAGCCAGATGCCTCAGACCAGGGAGTGGGAGCAGTCTTGAGCCAGCCAGATGCCACAGACCAGGGAGTAGGAGCAGTCTTGAGCCAGCAAGGTGCTGAAGGATATGACCACCTGATTCATTGTATACTACAGTAGGAAGTTCCTTCCGAGAGAGCAGCGATATTCCACTGTGGAAAAGGAGTGAGTGCTTGGCAATCAAGCTAGGAGAAGCTTTTCAGGTGTACCTGCTAGGCAGACCCTTTACTACAGACAGATCATCAAAATCTCATGTGGCTGGATCGTCTCAAGAAGAACAATGCACGTCTAACCTGATGGAGCTCACCACTTCAGCCATACTGTTTCCAAGTCATCCATTGAGCAGGCTCTACAAATGCCAATCTCGACCTTTCTCAATTAGTTTGTTGCAGGAGAAGGAGAGAGGAGTGTGATTTGACTTCGAACATTGTAGTTGTTTATGTGTGAATATAATGTGTGTAGCTTGTGGTTAGTTTAGATGTGTGGATCCTGCACACAAAACTAGCACAAACCAGCTAGATCCTCCTGCTAGATTAATCCTGCACCCTTTTATGTGTGTTTGTGGTTGTGCAGGATTCTCCAAGAACATTGCTGTGTGTTGCTGTCTATAAAAAGGCTGTTATCTACCAGCTTTCTGTCGGTTCTGTTATCTGCATATCCTTAGTTAGCTCTTAGCTCTGAGTCTAGCTGAGTCAGTCCAACTGTGTTCTGCCTTCACTGCTACTGAATATAACAATAATATGACTACATTATTGGAGATACATTGTGCTTTGAAACCTTGGCGACGATCCATCTAAGCTTCAGCCATTAATGCTCTTTCTACCTCTAGGAAATTTTTAAAGGCATTTTTGATCCATCAGTATTGTTGGAGCCATCTAAAATTCTAAGTCTAGCTTATGATAAACCTTCAGTAATGTCACCAGAGGTAGCAGGTGTCCAGGCTGAGATCAAAGACCACTAGCTTTGTATATGCCCTGCTATTCTCACCGTCTGAATCTCTCTATTGCTGACCGAGTCAGGAAGTGAGAAACATGATTTCACTGAATCCCATCTCTTTCTCTTCAACAGACCAAAGCAACAAAAGCTTGTTGAATCAAAAGTGAGTGAGCTCTTACCTTACTCGAAGGCAAGCAAACTCCCAGGGCTGTGCAAGACAAGATGGAGAGGCACACTTGCTTTGAAGTCTTTCTGGAAATGTATGAAGCTCCTTGTACTTTCTTAGGTGGAATCTCGTCTTCTTCTGAGTACCCAAACCTGGCCTCTTCTGATGGAAGTTATAGTTGGGATGGTGAAACCAAGGTAAAGGCACAGCTGCATTTTCCTCATTTCAGACTCGAGCCGTTTCTGTCATCACAAAAAATGTACATATACTTAATGAGTTAAGACCCTCACTACAAAGCGTGATCAACACATTTACGATGTGTACATGATATATGATGGTACATGAGGTCATCAATGGAGTGAAGACTCTCAGGAGCACGTTACCATTTCTTGTTGAGATCCTTCAGCTGGCTGAAACAGTTGGTGTGACAAAGAGTGTCTCAAGGAAGAGAAGCATGCATAGGAACCACAGCACACACTCCAAGTTGACCTCTTGAAGAATATTACAGACTAATAGTTGCTATTCCTTTGCTCGATTCACTAATAAGATTTGAAGGTGAGGGAAGATTTGAAGGTGAGGGAAGACTTGGTCAACTTCTTAGGACACCCACCCCTGCCAACATTCACTCTGACCTGAACCCTACACCCCGCCCAGGACAGATGATCCCCTGGCTCGAGATCCTTGGCTCCAGTCCAATATAAGCAAGAACTTGGATCTCGACTCAAACCATCAATAGACAGCAAGCAGTGACAACAGATTCAGCTGTGCAGAACATAGTGGTTGTGGTCTCTGCTATATATAGCTAGTTGCTCCTTATCTAACTAGCTACATCGGCACTAACAGCTAATAATTAGCTACCTATATTGGTTGGACCCCAATATATATAATAATAATCTCGGGTAAAACTCACATAGACAGCTTATATTACCTTGCCATAATATAGTGCTCTGTCATCACTATTAGCTCTAAATAAGCAAGCTTTGAATCCTGTGCTAAAGCACTAAACTGCCAGACCTAAGAATCACAATAATGTGTTTAAAAAACACCTTTGAAATTCGGATCTTCTACATCACTTGTATAACTTTTGTACTCAACGTCCATCCATAGAACATTTAATGCCAACAAGACCCCTCCAATGCTAGTCCGCGACTAATTTGTTTCACAATTGCCTATAGTAACAGCAGGTTTGTCGAGGATGCAATGTAGCTAGCTCACTGCTATGCCAAAACATGTTTGGCACCAAGTCGATAGTTAAATGCAATGCACCTTCTCATTCATGGATCAAACTGGATAATAAATCGATATGATGTTCAGAGATGCGTACTCTAACTAAAGTGTATGACAAGGGGCATGCGCATGGTGAGGGGTCGCTAACATGGTAAGGGATCGCTATAACAGGGAGGTACATGATACAAGGTGTGTGCATGGAATGAATAGTTTAGATGATTATTGTCTATCTCCCCCCAAGTCCTTCGTCAGGGGGACTGAAAGAGTTAGGAAGCCTGTCCGTATCTTTGCGGGGGCTTTATGGTCCTCGTACTTCTCCGTAGGGTCTGGTCTGGGTTGGTGGGTTTGGGTGGTGGTGGTGGGATCTTGGCCAACGTTTTGGGGGCCAGTGGTGGTAGGTTGTCTCGGTGGTTCTGGGTGCCGGCGACAGCTGCGTATGTTCGGGTGGTGGCCGGCGTGGTAGTTGGCTGCCTCTGGGTTGTTGGTTCCAGAGAGCCAGGTAATGGTTGGCTGGTTGATGTAGCCGGGGTGATTGGTAGAGGTTGGCTGGGTGGTGGTGCCTGGGTGCCTGGTGATGAGTGGCTAGGTGGCGGTGCCGGGGTGCCTGGTGATGGGTGGCTAGGTGGCGGTGCCGGGGTGCCTGGTGATGGTAGGGGGTGGTCCGGTGGTGGGATGGGGAAGGTGTTCCTCCTGAGGTATTGGCGGTTGCGAGTGGTAAGTCTGCCGTTGCTGTCCATCCGGACTTGATACTGATGATACTGCATGACCTCTACCACCACGCCTGTGCTGTCCCATTTGGTTGGGTGGTGGCCGGTCTGGTTTTGCACCAGTACTCTGTCTCCGCGTATGAGGGGGGAGAGGTTTTTGGTGTGCTCCGTCCAGCGTTTCTTGCCCAGGGATTGGCGCTTCTCTAGTGCTGTTAGCCTTATCTGTTGGGTAGCACCTTCCTGGGTCGGCTGTTGAAGTCGTGTTGGGAGGGTAGGTAGCAGGTCTCTGGTTGGGCGGCCAAAGAGGCACATGGCCGGTGACGTCCTCGTGTCAGGGCAGGGGCAGTTCCTGTAGGTCAGGAGTGCCTTGAAGAAGGCTGACTTCAGGGCGCCCCCTGGGTCTGTGTTCCCGGTGATGAGTCGCTTGACGGTTTTGACCCCTGTTTCGGCGCGGTTGTTCGCGTGGGGGTGGTATGCCGAGGATGTCCTGTGGTGGACCCCCCAGCTAGCCAGCAGATCTTTTGTTGTGTGGGCGGTGAATTCGGGTCCTCCATCTGTTGTGAGCGTGGCTGGGATGCCAAAGGTTGCAAAGGTCTCCCTGAGTACCTGTATGAGGCCTGTGGCTCCGCATGCTTGCCGTAGGGAGGAGGGGATGATGAGACGGTCGCCCAGACATACCACGTCGTCGACTATTGTGAGGTCGGTTATCACAGGAAAATACGCCTGTATCCCCACTGGGAGCAAGTCACATTTGTTGGGGGGTCCTGCTTCTATGACCAGCATAAGGTCCTGGAGGGAATGGTCTGCCGTGGTGGCTGTCTGAAGCTGTTCCCAGTTGATGGGGGTGGCTGAGATCGCTGCGCACATTGCTGAGGAGAGGCAGTCGTCGTCTGCGAGGGCAAGGGTGGAGCAGTTCGGGCCGGGGGCTGGCAGGTCATCTGGCAGGTGGAGTCTGGCGGGTGTCCTTGTCCCAGATGGGTGACGTGACAGGGCGTCACTGGTCAGGTTTCTGGCGCCCGGGATGTATACCATCCTGAAGCGGTACCTGAGGGTCTTCTCTTTGAGATTCCTCAGGCGGGGATTCGGGATGTCCTCCAGGCACCTGTCCCCGAATAGCTTTAGCAGTGGTTTGTGGTCCACCGCTACTGTCAGGTCCCGGCACCCGAGTACAAAGTGCCTGGCTTTGTCAAGCGCGTCGGCTACGGCTAGGGCCTCCCCTTCCACAGGGGCGTATCGAGACTCTGCTGCATGAGTGAATCTCGACCCCACCAAGGTGACGCGCCAGCCGTCCCGGCAACAGAAAGGATCGCGGGACAGGCACTGGCAGTGTTTCTGTGTGAGCCAGAAGCCAATCCCGTCCTTGCTCCAGTCTGTCGCCAGGCAGGTGGGGCGCCCCTTGTCGAAGATCTCTACTCCCGCTCGGATGCTCTCGCATATGTGTTGTTTGGACGCGGCGAGGGCTTCGGTCAGCTGATCTGACCATTGGAAGGGGGTGGAGGGCTTCAGGAGATCCCTGAAGGGGAGCATGGTTGCCGTCATGGCTAAGGTGTAGGAAATTTGGTTTACGAGGCCAAACCATGCTCTGATGTCAGTGATGTTTGTTGGGGTGGGGAATTCCTTGATGGCCGCCGTGAATTTGTCAGCGGGGTGGACCTCTGTGGGGGTGACTGTGAACCCCGCGAACTCCACTTCGTCTTCTGCAAAGCGGAACTTCGTTGGGTTCAGGGTGATGCCGTTCGTGGCACAAATGTGCAGCCACCGCACTGCCTGATAGAAGGATCCCTCTATGTCATCCGCCCATAGCAGGGCATCATCGATGCACTTGGTCTTGTTGGTTACATTGGTAATGAGGGCGTCGTACCGTGCCGTGTAGGCGTCTCCCGAGGCGATGTAGCCTTGTGGGGCCGTCAGGTAGCGGTACCTCCCCCAGGGTGTGATAAACGTGGTGTAATGTTTGTCTCCCTCAGCTAGAGCCACGGAGTGGTAGCCGTTCCACGCGTCGAAGATTGTTTTCTTCGTCATTCGTGGGATGGCCCTGGCCTGGTGGAAGGGTGAAGGGCAGTGGTGGGTCTCCCGGGTGGCGTGCTGGTTGAGGGGTTGGAAGTTTATGGTCCTCCTGAGCGCCCCGTTCTTCTTGGTGCAGATCACCATTCGGTGGCACCAAGTGACGGGCGTGCCCAGGGGGACGTTTCCAGCACGCCGAGCCGGACATCCCTGTCCAGCCCTGCCTTCACCTCCTCCTGCCAGTGAATAGGTATGGTGATGGGGGTGTGGCATGGTTTGGGGACAGCGTTGGGGTCGATCTTCAGCGAGAGAGGGGGGCCGGACATCATAGGCAGAGGCTGGTGTTCGCACGTGTTGAATGCGCTGGATGCGTAGAGGTTGAGGAGATACTTCTCCAGCTTCTGTCTGTTTCCCTCTGTGGCTGGGAATGGCAGTGTCGTGGGCCTATCTGGTGGTGGGGATCTGGTGGGGCAGGAGCATGGGCGAGCCGCAGGTTGTATCTGAGGTGCTGGTGGTTTGGCCTGCCGAGTTAGTGGTGGGCTTGTCCCGGTGGTTCCGGTGTCCCTAATCAGTGCCAGTGGTTGGCTGGTGATCTTGCCGTTCGGGGCTGGTGAACGCAGCGGGAATCCCAGATTAATTAGTCCCAGGTTGTTGCATGCTGACGTGCTGAGGTAAAGCTTGGTGGCTACGGGACTAAAGTACACCATTTGCCTCGTTTCCTTGTCTGTGTCTCTGGCTCTGATCCTGGTGAGTGCGGCTCCCATGATGGGCATGGGGTTGCCACTGGCAGAGTTCATGGTGAGGGAGCTTGGGATGAGGTCTTGTACACTGAGGTTGAGGCCACGCATGAGGGTGGGGCCTGCCAAGCAACTCTGGCAGCCGGTGTCGGCGAGGGCACTTGTGGTGAGGTTTCGCCGCTCTCTCCTGAGGGTTTTCCCGTGGGTCTGGAAGTCTGCTCGATGGGTGGAGACGATGACGTTGAGGGTTGGTTGGGGTGGTGAGCGACGCTGTGCCCAGGTTTGGGATGCCTGGTCCCAGGTTTGGTGTGGCAGGGTGCCTTCCGTCATGTCGCTGACCATTTCCTGGATGGCACTCTCTTGCTCTGCTGTCTGCCAACACATCTGTGATGTGTGGTTGGGGCGGCCGCAGGATTGGCAAGTTTTGCCAAATGCAGGGCATTGGGTCCTCCTGATGGCCGTCCTTGCTCTGGTGCCATGGCCTTGGCGGCCGCAGAAGCAGCATGCTGTCTTGCTGTTCGGATGTGGGGTGGGCGTGGTTGTGGGCCATATGGGCATGGCTGATCGGTTGGGTTTGGGGTGCGTGGCTTTGGGTGGTGGGTGCTGCCGCTGGAGCTTATACCCACTATGCAGTGCATCCCCCTGGTCTGCCTCATCATTGATGGCACTGTTGCTAGCTTGGGGTGGGGTAGTCATTGTGGTAAATGATTGCTTGCCTATGACCCTCACCATTATAAACTGTACCAGCTCCTCGACTGTCTGGTCTTTGTCTGGCTCCCTCAACAGGTCCGCCTGGATGTCGGGGTCGGCGAGGCCGACGCACAGTTGGTCCGCCACTCTGTCCTCGCTCTGGCTGTTGACTATCGCACAGCCCGTGCATTTTCGGTCGAATCAACACACCTCGGCCTGGCCTCGCAGGCGGGCCACGAACGACCTGACGGTTTCGCCCCTGTCTTGAGTCATCCTAGAGAGCGTCACTCTGGCTGCCCTCTTGTTCTCCTCATGCACTGCCATAGCTCTGATGGCTGCCAGGAGGTCTGGCTCTGTGTATTCCCTGAGGGGCGTGGGGCCGGTGGCGTTCATGGTGACGTCCCGGCGGAGCTTGGTTTCTAGGCATGCCAGCAGCTGGATGGTGATATGTGGGGCAGCCAGGCTGGCTGCCTGCGAGTACTCTTTCCACCGGTTCAGGAAGTACTGCCACCCCTTCGAGGTTTCTCCGGCTGATAGCTCTGGTCTGGGGATTTGGGTGGGCTTGAAGGAGGCTGCCTGACTGTGGTCCATCGAGATGTGGCCTGTCATGAGGGCTACTGCCATTCCTGGTTCTGTCCCCTCCGCTATGGTGAAGGGGCAGCCGGCTTTGGGGCAGTTCGCTGCCATAAGGTGGGCGGGCGTTAATTGGAGAAGTGAAAATCGGTCTCCAAAGCGTCCTAACCTTTAGTCAGCACTCCTGCTGGTGAGGCACACTGTCTAGCTGGATATACTAGAGAGTTAGAGCACGCATAGTTAAATGTAATGCACCTTCTCATTCATGGATCAAACTGGATAATAAATCGATATGATGTTCAAAGATGCGTGCTCTAACTAAAGTGTATGACAAGGGGCATGCGCATGGTGAGGGGTCGCTAACATGGTAAGGGATCGCTATAACAGGGAGGTACATGATACAAGGTGTGTGCATGGAATGAATAGTTTAGATGATTATTGTCTAGTCGAAAGAAGCTATAGCTGATCCTACGGGTACAGTAAGTATGTGCTGATTTTTTGTAATGGACAGTGTGGTCAACGTGGGCACTGGCAACAAGACATGGCAAGTAGTGATGTGTTGTGTACAACACAAAAAAGTTATCAAGTGTTTCAAAGCCCACAAGATACTGCTTAATTATGAAAACCAAAACAGGATCGTAACCATAACCATGTAGGCCACAAACAGTTAGAAGACCCTTTACCATTTAAAATCATGTAAACCAATATTGTACTGTCCCTCCCCACATGGACATTATTTCCTTCTGTTCCTTCTATTAATAGCAACACCATCCAATTAGAGCAGCTGGTAATTTTATTCTGCCAGAACAAAAACTTAGTATATATGCTAGTGTTCCCAGAGCTTTGGTTAAAAGTAAAGGGTCAGCAATACCAAACTATTAATGACATGGTAATTAGCAAAAACAAAATCATAATGCAGAACTAAAATGGGGAAAAACAATGTTGACAAATTGTCCTCAGTTGGTAGTGATAGCAGCATACTTAACCAGTAGTTGTAATAATGGCCTGACGTCTATTGGTTCTATGAATAACTCCAGCAAATATTATTGACAATAGAAGATTATTATATACAGCTTGCACTCGCATGGTAATAATGCCCTTTTGGCATGTTTGCATGTTTGATAAAATAATGAGCCATGATTAAATTTCAAAATAATAACACGTCAAAAAAAATGTAGTCTGCATATTGCACCACCTGATATTAAAGAGTCAACACGTCATTTTCAAAGGAATTAATGTCTGCAGTAAGGCACACAGCAATGTGTTCATCAGTATCAAGTTGTGTGTAGCTGCAGCGGAGGAAAGTATAACATTCTAGAAAATAAGTTAATATATAATATATACTCAATGAACTCTCAGTTGACATAATAACATTAAAATCACTTTCTCAAGAATCAACTTCAAATTGTATTCACTTGACGTTTCGGAAGGCTAGAGCATCTAGTCGAAACGTCGAGTGAATACAATTTGAAGTTGATTATTGAGAAGGTGATTTTAACATATATAATTATATATTACATAGTTTATATGATATTCCATTACTAACAAGCCAATAATAGCATATCTTCAATTAAAATCTGTCATGCATAATACCTACTCAAACCCAACTCAAGAGCACACTCACAATCATCATCGATAAAGGAATAAACGACACCTTGAAAATGTTCTTGCAGGAAGAAAGCCCTACGACGACAGACAGTTTTGCCTACCATACGCAAAATAGATGTGCTTATGCATGCACCCGAATAACAAGCTTGTCTGTAAAGTTCAGTCTAAAGCATTTTATATGAAGAACTTTTGCAATAAAGAATGCTATAACTTGGTACAGATAGAGTACATCAATCAGACACACTTGAAAAATTAAACTTCTTGACTCGTAAAAAAATTGCTTTACAAGTTCAACTATTTGTACCACTGCATATATACAAGGACAAAAACACCTAGAAAATACTTAAGTCTATATAATGAGTAGGCAGAAGTTATCTACATAATATTATATACATGCACACACAAACACATACATGTATGGGTCATAAGAATCATATACACAATTAATTGTAGACAATATACCGTAGTTTGTTGTTAAATAATTTTTGTGGATGGAGATAACCACAAATGTAAATATATTTAAGAGAATAGATTACTTTAAAAAAAAGATGAGTATACTCTGAAATGTAGCGGTATGTAGTATTTCCCCTCAGCTGCACTGTCGAGAGTTGCCAAGGATCTACTTCATGGTGGACTGCCTGCTTCCAAGGTCCACGGTCATCATCGTTTCCCTCTTAGGTATTATCAGATCATGAAGCCGAAGAATAAAAGCCAAGAATATTTGCCACACAAAAAGTTGGTTCAATTTCTCACTCTGCCCGTAGCTAAGCTTGTTGGCATGCTGCCCATGAATACAACGGCATTGGCTCCTTTCATTAAAAAATTGTTTCCCTAGCTCTCCTCAGTTTTCCCACTCATTTCTTGCTTCTTTCATCTCATTTGTTTTACATGTTTCCATCATTATGCTGAACGCAGTGCGATGCAAAATTACGATGTTGCAGTTCATGCACACATGTATATATATATATATGAAGGCTGTTGATTGCTCCACATGGTGAAGACACATATATACGCCTGAGGCAAAAACTATTTTTTTCGTGACTAGTATAGTATCTCACTTATAAATACAACGTACATTTTATAGAGGAAAACTAAGACTGATGGTCAATACATGTAGCTGGTAGCTGGTTTGATTGCAGAGCCTTTGGGATCTGGAAGTCTTAAAATGCCTGCGAAGAGCCGTAGCAAACTTTGGCTCAGACAGTTGATGGCACCGAAAGAACAGAAAACACTGGGAGTTAGCTAACAAGCGATACACAGACACATGTGTGTGCTCATTCTGTATTTTTTAAATCACTCTGATGTTCGTTCTCAGAAATTTTTCGTGAGATTTTTTTTCGTGGCGAAAATTTTAACAAAAAAAATCCAAAACAAGTTAGACCTTTTTTGTATTTAAATTTTTCTAACTTCAAACCTTGATCTCTAAAAATCTTAGACCAATAGATTTCATGTCAACTAGCTTAAGCTGCACAGCATCCCAGAGCAAGTAATTAGGTAGCTGCCTAGCTCACTCTCTAGTGCAAGCAGTCTATATAGGTAGCCAATATGTACACCTATAGTTTGTAGTTGACAACATGAAGCACATGGGATTGGGTGTGGCCTCCACACCTATATAGACCCCACAAAAATAGACCACAAGGAAGAAAAAAACTATATACAATGAAGTCAACTGGTTATAATATTTAAAGATTTTGGGGATTGGAAGTTATATACATAGCTACCTTTAGTAAAAATGAAATCCACACATTCATCAAAATGTTTATACCTCGATTGATTAATATTTATGGAGCTATTTGTTGTGGCTACAGGGGCAAATCCAGGGCTTTCAAAATGTGAGGTGTGTGGTTGTGATAGAGCATAATCCCACAAACTAGCGATTATGTTCCCCTTCACCTCACCCAACCCCCTCTCTTTTTATTTCATACGCATGTGTATAAATAACTCTAATTAATTAAGGGTTTGAAGTATAGAGCAGGATATTAACATAACCCCTTGTGTATGTCGTGTGTATATGTGTATGTCTGCATGTGTGTGTGTGTGTGTGGTGTGTGTTCACATAAACCACAAACATCTCATAACATACAGCCCTGAATATGTCTCTGTATATTACCAACAACAAAATATTCAAACAACAGGGGTGGGGTGAAGGATTACACAACCACTGGTTTGTTTGTCAAGTACAGCATACCTGGTTGGCAAGGAGACATTACAGATAGGACACTTCCACAGAGACTGTTCACTGCTCCCTTCACAACTCATAGCCCCTCTGCTAGACAATGGCTGATGTGTATTGCCAGTTTCTGACTGAAGTTCTGCTCCACCAGTACTTCTCCACGTGTCACTGCTGCCAGCCATTGTGGGTGTGGGTAGGCCTGTGACTTGTACTCGAGGAAGGTCATCATCATCACTAGAGTTGGAGGCATCATTGTCACTAAATTTTCTCGTAGCTGGATGAGTTCTCAGAGGCTTAGTCTCTTCGACGCTGGGTGGTGACGGTGATCCACTGTCACTAAGAAATGTGATTGAACTTTCCTTGGTGGGAAATGTTTCCATCTCATCAATAACAAGTACCGGATTATACTTTTCTTTCAAAGCATTAGAATTATCAGCACATAATGATTCAAGGTAGTCATCCAAGTCACCCTCACCTCCTCTCAGAGTGTGAAGAAAGCTTTGTCGTATAGCTTTTTCATATTTTCTGGTTCCAACAAAGAACACTGTGTTGTCCTCCAGGGCAAACCCAGAGCAACTATTCCTGCGACTCCATTCCAGAGGGACCCATGGTTTCCTTGTTAAGTAATCCATGTTTGGAGGAGGCAATGGATTTACATTATTAACTTTGGTACCATTTTTGTTTTCAGGTGCAGCAGCTGCTTCCTCCACCTTCGCCTTGGTCAACAACTGCATAGTTACATACAAGTTATAGATACCTGTACTTAGCAAGACAACTACACACCCAGTGGTTGGCTATGCCCGAGTAAATGAGAGGTGCACTGCCTTTTTGCATATTGAGGGAGCAGAGTAAGTAAGTGATGAGCATTCACTACCAGTTTTTGTTGCTAAATACATTAGTGGGAGAGGCTTGTTTAGCTTTAAGATGCCATAGCAACTGCTATATACTACTTGGACATACCATAGCAGCTGCTCCAGGTCTAGGCTAGGTCTCACATGCATAGTAGCTGCTCCTGGTCTAGGCTAGGTCTCACATGCATAGCAGCTGCTCCAGGTCTAGGCTAGGTCTCACATGCATA